>BLKM01000291.1:182662-281095 GCA_013340265.1 Coptotermes formosanus
AAGGTATGTGGGTGGTTTCATTTTAAATTTATACTTTATCTGAAGGTGTAAAGAAAGTTTGTATTATATAAATCTTTATGTTTAAAATTTAAAAATGTTTCAGACATGTAGTAGATCGTTCAGGACATGAGAATTTTTTACAAACTGAAGTTGCTTTTCTGCATTGTGTTTACAGTATCACAATAGGAATGTAATTATGTGCTTTAAGCATGGAGTTGCGTTTAGATGGAACATGGTAATATTATTCTTGCGTACTGTAATTTTTATGGATTACTTTGCTTTAAATAAACTATTTTGATAAAGTATGAAAATCTTTGCGTTTTGTTTGTTTGTGTGTGTGGTTAAAGACGTGAAAATAAAGTATATTTCATATTACTTTCTGAACTTGCTGAGTGCAAGCAAAAAAGCCCACCTATGTGATGTAGAGTTGCTACACCTGCCATGCCTACACAGTCCTGTGAATACAGCTGCTAGCTGTTGAATAACTAAGGGCAGGAAAGCTGCTGCTGGGGGACTGACAGGTTGCAATATCAGTGGTACAACATAATAACGTAAATGTTCTGCTGTTGAGCATGCTCCTTGTGGTTGTAGTATTTGGACCACTGATTGTGCAGAACTGCATTGAATGTATTATAAATTGAATTGTTAAAAATGCCATGTACTGTGTGTAGTGTGCAGCAAATATGTCTGTGACTCCAAACCAGTTGTAGTGGTTGGATTCACAGTGCTGTAACAGACGTGATCAACTAGCCACTCCTCTTCACTTGGCCATCATATCAACAGCACACGAAGTGTACTCGCTTCTCGCACTGTCCTGTGCTTACAGTAATTCCCGCTTGGCAGAATGCTCATAAATAGAATGTTCCTAGGTGCAGGCAGGCAGGAGGCTATTTACCATCTTTCGTTTGTGCAGCAGTGAGCAGTGATTCAGACTTGCACAGCTGTGACACGCTTCTGTAAGTTTTACACTTCAGGGTGAATAGTAGGCAGCCCTTGGTCTTGCAACCACTTCTAAAATCTCTCACTGCCCGTCTCATGGCTGTCTGCTGACATATATTTTAGAAGGAATAGTAATTTTGCACCATTACCATATCTATCTGTTCCATCTGTATGAGCAATGACAAATCTCAGAGCATGTCCCATTTTTTTTTGTGATATCAACCCCATGATGCTCACATATAATCTGTCTCCATGTTTACGTTGTAATGTTTCTATAACTGTTTGAGCCTGATAAGTTATTTCATAACTAAGTGAAGGTAAGGTAAAAGGTAAGTTTTACTGTGTAACATGCCACAGAGGCATGGGATTGAGGTGGGGGTGTAACTGTGCCATTTCCTTATCCTTCGCCACTCCTGAGTGTTTGACATTGGGAAGGAAATGATACCCATTTTAGAGAAGACAGGGTGTGTCTTAGGGCTGTTCTGAACTGATATGAAGATGTTGCTCCCACTGGGATTCGAACCCAGGACCTTCCAGCAGCCCATACTGAGTTGCTGTACTGACAACACTATCATGGCCGCCAACTAACTGTATGTAGTATGCTTTAAAATTTGCAGTAACACTTTGTTCTGGGGGTTGAAGTAGGGCAGTTGTGTTGGGAGTTAAAATAAACACTTGGATGTATGCAGCATAGTATATAACATTGTCTGGATGGGTGGGAGTATTGTTGGTGACAACTGAGGGGCATTGGATGATGTTGAGGGGAGCATTGTTGGTGACAAGTGGAGGATTTTTATGACAACAGGAGCATTGTTGATGACGAGCAGCTGTGTTGTAAAGGTTACTTTTGTTGTAATATATTACTATAAAAGATGAAAGACAGCTGCTGACATTTACTTTATAATCCAAGCATATTTGTTTCCATACGAAAGCGTTCTAAAGCCTTAGGATATGGCAACAGTGGCTCTCAAGTTCTGCATCACATTGCAAATTGCTGCCTAACACAATGTGAGCCTGGCATTGGATTCTTGATTAGCTATTGTGTTCTTCCATCTTTGGGTGTAAACACACAAGATGGCACACGTTCCTCCCGTAGAACTACCCCATGACCAAGCTGAAAATTTGCTCTGGTGAGTAATCACCTTTGTCGATAGCTTTCTGTTGTTCTACTGGAAAGATGGCTGGCTGCTTCACCGGACGAAGGAGCCTCACCAGTTGCACATACACAGGCAAGAGGAATAACCAAAATCATAAACTCAGTATTTGCCAGGCAGAATAAGGATCACACTTTTCATCATGTAGTACAATTTATTGCGTCTCTGGTGGAGCAAACAAGCAGAAAATGTGTTGTGATATACTCACATTTATGACACTATTTTGATTTTACTTTATTTGAATAGATTTTTTGTCATCTATACTTTTTGTAGGCATGCATGCCATTTCCATGTAACATTAATAATTTATTGTAATTATCCCAGTGAGCAAGCACATCTGTAAATTGTGTGACTACAGTAATCTGATGAGGTTTTAATAGTGGTATGTTGACTGATAAAGAGGTCATAATTTGGAACAGGTGCTTAATGGGTAATGTTCAGTATGTTTGGATTTAAGAGAAGAAATATCTGAAAGTGACTCGAAAATGGGTGGTTACCAGCCGTACACATGTAGACACAATATATGTCGGTTACCAAATATAACCTCATGCGCATATCAATATACTAGCAGTGTCCATTGGAGTTCAAATTTGTAATGATTTGCGTCTGTATGCAGGGGCGTAAGTAGGGGGGGGGGGCAAGTGATGCCGCCGCCCTGGCCGTCAGAGTACAAGAGGCGTGAAAATGGGTGTAAAAATGAATATTCTAAATGGAAATATCTGAAAGTTAGTAACCTGCAGTGCCAGCTGCTGGACACTGGTTGCACGCCTCCGTTCGGCACACGTCGGCCCAAGCACAAGGTTCCTACAGTTCACGGATTGTTTGGTTTTTGAATGTTAGAAGTAGGTCAATGGCAGACGGGTGTCGCGAAGTTGTGGAAGTGGAAATGTACTGAGAAGACAGACGATAGCTATTGATGGACGATCCCCACGTCCCAACGCAAATACAAATTTTTGGTCGAAGGGAATTTTATGTCGGATAGGGAAATATTGATGATCGTGTTTCCCATGATTCCAGGTGGCATTATGAACGGTGTATGAGTTGCCATCGTGTTTGCATTTGTGTGGCCTATTTGTGTTGTTATGTTGTGAATACTTATTTATTTATCCAACGGTAATAATGCAGTAATTTGTGTTAGAATTAAATAAAATGCATTTCATAGAGTCGGTAGGTTATTTTGCAAAACTGGTCGGATTGCTGTTGGGAGTAGTTCCGCCGTAATCGTTCTTAAGGGTGTTATTTAAGGAAACTGTCAATTACGGAGATTATATGGCGTCAGTGAAATGTGCGTGAATGAATGAATGAATGAATGAATGAATGAATGAATGAATGAATGAATCAATGAGTGAGTGAGTGAATACAGAACTTTTGCGGATAGATACGTGTAAGCTGAACTACTCGGAGAAAAGTCTACCCAAGTTCCACTTTGTCCACCACAAATCCCCACATGGACTGGCCTGGGATCAAATCCGGGCTTCCGCGGTTAGAAACCATTGACTAACCGCCTGAGCCATGGCATGTTTAATGGAATTGTTGAGAACATAAACAAATCCATAGGAAGGCATGATTTCTGTTAGAATTCTTTAGAAGCTAGACCAGAACTAATAAAGGGTTATGTGTGTTGTTTGGCCCTGTTTGAGATTGAATGTCCCTGAACTTTGGAGTAAAGCATCTTGGCTGCAGTCGAGCTGTCTTACAGGACTATAATCAGTGGTAATTTCCAGTCAGATTGTGTATGTTACACACTGAGCTCACTTACTGGCTCGTTCCCACTCAAAAGGTAAATGGTATCATAAGACATTTCATCACCACCACGTGAATCATCAGGCTACTTTTTAGACTTATAACCTGTATTTAAGTATAAGTTTAATGGTTATTGTAGCTAGTGTCTATTTAAGATTTGATATCGAGGTTGGAGTTGGAGTTGGTACATTTTTACTAACTCTGACCCCACCCAAAATTCCTTCCGACTCGGACTCCATGACTCTGACTCCAACTCTATGGCCCTGCTTCACTGCATACAGAGTGCTTGTGGTGACACAGTTATAAGCAGGGGATTGTGGCATCGTGCGTCGGATTGTAACTTTTACGATTTTCCCTTGTGGAGCATGTTAAAATGTAAGGTGTATAGTAGTAAAGATGATCTGAGAGAAAACGTTCAGAATGTCATATTTCCAGTTTCACAGTTTAATGTACAACAAACAACCCTGGTTAGATATGTTCCACCTCTACTAGCCAAGGCAAACTATTTCTGACATCATTTAAGTACTGTTTCTAACACCATTTAATTATGATGAGTACAAAACATAATAGTAATTGCAGTGCACGGAACTAAAACATATGGACCATGACACACAGTAAAGTGAAAGAGCAGAGTTTGCTGCGCTCTCGGCCACCAAGCAAAATTGTCTGAGTGTAAACGTAACATTGTGTACCATCGTTGCAATTGATACATGAGTACGAGTAAATGTGGGTCGAGCCCTCACGGTCCCGCTGCACGTAGGCCTTCACAGGCCCTTTGTGCCCCCTCATTAGGTCCAAGTCACAAGAGCCCTGTCCCCCTAAAGAAGTTCCAGATGGCCCTTAGACTCAGATCTCGCACATTCTCAGGGTCCAAGAAAAAGGGTCCCAGATAGATATGTCTGAGTGTTGCCAAGGATTCACACTCACACAGTACGTGGGCTGAGGTTTCCTCCCCAGCCCCACATTTCCTACACAAGGGACTATCTACCAGCCCCATTTTGTGGAGATGTCTTCTGAGGGTGTTATGCCCAGTAAGGAGGCCAATAACAACCCTGGATTGCGCCCTGTTAAAGGACATTAGCGCGGTCCTGGCCACAGTATTAGGGCCCGAGATCAACTCTTGAGCCTGTGCAATTGATACATACAAACAAGTTCATCACAAACAAATTGCACTAATTTCTGAATATAGAAAAACTCCAGCATCTTTGGGCTGTTGTCTTTAGTCATCTTCAGGGAGTGTCAATGCTTAAAGACATGTACAGGATTGTTACACAGCTTGTCAATGGTCTGTGGTAAAATATATAATCCCAATATGCTATTGAAACATCAATGTGTAGTGTTATATCAACACTATGTGACAATTATTATTCTACAAGACAGTTATTAAAGTCTGCATCCAAACATTTGGAATAGTGAACTCTTTTGAGTTTGTGATTTCAGGCGTCTGCCGCGATGTTGATGAGATCTGTGCTCTTCTGGGGTGTTACACAGTGTTGAGTGGTAATCCTTTACCGGGACAATGTATCAGTCCCATCTTGAAGAGTCAAGAAGTCCAATGAAGCTTCATTGAACTTCTTGACCCTTGAAGATGGGACTGATACGTTGTCCTGAAACATCTGTAAAAGATTACCACTCGACGCTGCGTAACAGCCCAGAAAAGCGCAGATCTTTTGAGTTTAATTGTGTGGTAAGTCCTATTTGTTGTCACTCTGTATATACAGTATAAATGATCAATCTGATTGTAGATTGATGCATGGGGTCATTTAGAAAAAGGTCCGTATATAATGTGACGATTTGTATAATTTAAGCCCCATGCATTGGTGACTAAGCTTAGAGAAGAGTAATGTTGGTAGTGGCTGTGGTTGACAAAAATGTTTCAGAAGTTATTTTAATTATTGTTGTGTATTTGGAAGAACTGACAGCATAAAGGTATTGTTTTTGTCTTGACGTGGATACCTCCTTCTGTTGGGTTGTGACACCTTGTAGTGCAGTGCTTGGTTGTCGAGGTTCTTGGTGGTGGGGACACATGGCCTTTGTCTTCTACCCTGAAGTATTTTTGTACTGTTTATAAGGAAAACTTCAGTTGAAGGATGGTTGATTTTACCAGTCCAGAATAAGGTGCAGCAAAGCTTTGAAACTGGGTGTAACTGTTTTATTAATGAACATGTGTGGTGTTGCAGGCCAAACATGGAGCAGGCTGCAACACCAATACTGACAGAGAAACAGCAGAGATTTGCATTGTCGGGTAAGAAGAATAAGAAGAGGGACAAGCGTGGCCACATTGTGTTTGCTTCACCATATGATCCTTATTGGTTGGTACATTGTGTAGCGATGTTTTGACTTTAATTGTGTAGCTGTTTGTGTTTGCACATATTAATTGTTCTGAAGATGAACAGATTTTCGTGGTCTTCTTTGGCACCAACCACTGCACAGTGGTAAATACATAGACACTTTGTATTAAAAACTGCAGGGGTTTTTGTAGTTTTTAATACACACTGTCTGTGTATTTACCATTGTGCACTGGTTGGTGCCAATAAATTCATGACAAAATGCACGGTCTGTATAATATCAGATTTTTATGGTCTTTGTTTATTATGAATAGGAATTTAATGTGGCAGCAGTGGGTGGATATGGAAGGTTTACTTGAATTGGTTTTTGAGTGTCCACCTTTGCTGAAAGAAGTTCGTAGCATACTTGTGGGTAAGAGCACACTTTTGCATGTCATCGTTTTGTC
This sequence comes from Coptotermes formosanus, assembly GCA_013340265.1. NCBI lineage: Eukaryota > Metazoa > Arthropoda > Insecta > Blattodea > Rhinotermitidae > Coptotermes > Coptotermes formosanus. The sequence continues at coordinate 189,233 of BLKM01000291.1, forward strand.
AAATGTAGTGTGCTATTATAAATTCAGGACCCACCCATATCTAGTGCTGAGGTTAAAGACAGAGTAGATCTGTATCTCTACTCCCTCTCTGGGCCTTTATGGCCTATTCTAGGGCAAACTTTACCTGTACCTTTTAACTTTATTATAAATTCAGGTGACTTTTCAGAACTTCATGGCATGTATGCAGAGTGAGGTAATGGTTTGAGAGTATCTGTCGAGGGCTATAACATACAGGGACATTCTGTAATACAACAGCTTGCATCACCACTTCACTCACATTGTTTTCTGTGATGTCAGGCAGTTGTACTTGTCACCAAATATTATTCAGGTAATCAAATCGAGAAGAATGAGATGGGCGGGGCATGTAGCACGTAGGGGGAAAGAGAGGTACATACAGGATTTTGGTGGGGAGACCCGAGGGAAGGCGACCACTTGGGAGACTCAGGCACAGATGGGAGGATAATATTAAAACGGATCTTCAAGAAGTGGGATGGGTGGGCATGAACTGGATTGAGCTGGCTCAGGATAGGGACAGGTGGTGGGCTCTTGTGAATGAAGTAATGAACCTTCGGGTTCCATAAAATGCGGGGAATTTCTTGACTAGCTTTGAAACTGTTAGCTTCTCAAGAAGGCCTCTGCTCCCTGGAGTTAGTTAGTTAGTTAGTTAGTTAGTTAGTTAGTTAGTTAGTTAGTTAGTTAGTTGGTTGGTTGGTTGGTTAGTTAGTTAGTTAGTTAGTTAGTTAGTTAGTTAGTTAGTTAGTTAGATGTCAGGCAGCAGAGTGCTTGCTGCCGTTCCAATTTGCCATGAGTTGGGATGCATATGTTTTAGTTCAATGTATTGTAGTTAGTACTTTGTTCTTGCTGACTGTATTTAAAGACGGCATTGGAAATATTTTCCTTTATCTCGCAAACACACATCACATGTAACACACACATTGTTGTTTGCATGGCGAAGTTTTATGATTTAAACCAGTGGGAATTGACTAGTGATGTTTGTTAGGTAAACTGGTGCCCCCATGTATGACAGTGCTTTGCATAGAGTTTGACATAGTTTTAATTACTATTTGTATTACGGATAAAGTCAGGTCTATGAGAAATTTATGATGATTAGGCGTTTAATTTATTTGTGGCATTGTGCTTGTCTTTGTGCCTGTTTGTACCTGTGGATACCTTTCTGACTTGAAACTTGCAACTAATCCTGTCTGTGGAATTTGGCCTTTGTATATTTCTGTATTATATTGCATTGATGTGGACATGATGACGTTTGCCTTTCACCTCCTATTTCTCATACGATCACTATAACGTCACAGTGGCGTGAGTAACACTCCTACTTAATGTTCTGAAGGTCTTGAATTCAAGTCACTGCCCAGAGGTAGACTGTCCTGACTGAAGTTTATCATGGTTTTTGTCTGTCTTTTGGCACAAATGCTGGGATGACTGCTGCCATCCAGAGTCTTTTGAATTCACTGTTTATTAATTATCCTATTATTTAATGGTTTGTAATTGAAAGCATTGTTAAATAGGCAAGTATATGTAGCAGGCACAAATTTACCTGTATTTATACTCAGAAGCAGTAAAAGTTCTGGTTCTTTGCTTTTAGGCCGGTGTTGGGAGAAGGTGAGGAAGCAGATTTGAACCAGCTGTTGCTAAGGTAAGGCAGCTGGGGGTCTTGCCGTGGCATTATGTAACTAACTCTTTAACTAACTGACAACATGGAGCAGTCAATGAAGTTGAGCAGTCATCTTAGTCTTTCAGTATAGTGGTCAGATTTCACTAGTGGCATCAAAATGATGGAAGGTCTCATCACTGAAGAAAATTTGTGACAGTAAGCCCTCACCTCCTGTATCGTATTGGTGGAAACGATCGGTGGTGATTGCTGCCCTTGCCTCTTTATATGCGTATGGCAGCATTTGTGGCACCCAGTGAGCATGAACCTTGGCATAGACAAGCTGTGTCCAGCATTTTAAACCCAGATTCAGGTGGGATGTAGTGGAATGGCACAACACAATACCCTCAAGGAAGAAGTTCAAGATTGTGCCATCAACAGATAATGCCTACAGTCCCTCAGGATGAGACAGGTCTTCCTGTTGTGAACTTGCAGGCACAAGCAACAGGAAACTCTTGACAGCGATATTGAAACACTCAGAAAGCTTGTGCTCACCTTTGTTGAGTGTCTTTTGGTAAGGAAAGTCAGAAATGTGCTCCCCCATGAGAACGCCAGGCTGCTCATGATTGTGCACACCTCTGAGGCCGACACAAAATTTAGATGGCCAGTGCTGCCACACCCACCCTGCTATCTGTACCTCACACCATCTGATTTGCACATGTTTGGTCCTTTGAAAGACATTCTGCAAGGAAACCTTCATGCCGATGATGGCGCACTGCAGAACGTCATATGCCAGTGGCTGCAGAGGAAGGACAGCAACTTTTACCAGGTTGGAAGAAGACTGTTGACAAAACTGGAGACTATATTGATAGTGAAGTTCTGTGAAATTTTCACATATCTGACTTGTAGGTAACATGACATAAAAAATAAGATGTTTTACTTCCTGATAAATCATTGTAACATTTAAACATTTAGTTCCTACCTCACACAAAACAGAGTTTGCTTGTATTATTAAGACTGGCTGGCTAATGCTGTTTAGGGAAGCATTGTAAGGATCATAATATATAATTACTTAAATATACTGTGTGTGTAACATGAAGTGTAGTGACAGATTATTGCAGGCGGTACACGTAGCTACCACTACATGTACCATGCATGTAAAATGCAGAGTATTGTCACATTACGGCAGGTGGTGCATTAGCTGTCATGACATACACTGTGTGTGTAAAATGCAGAGTATTGTCATGTTGTGGCAGGTGGTGCATTAGCTGTCATGACATACACTGTGCATGTAAAGTGCAGAGTATTGTCACATTACAGCAGGCAGTGCATTAGCTACCATGGCATATATGTTCAGCAGTGTTGTGATAATGTATATGTTCTGCTAATGTGTGTACGTTTGAAAGCTTTTGAAGATTTGTGGGAGTCAGGACTTCTTGGTCACCTGCAGGTATCTGAGAAGAACTTCATATTATGATAAGCATGTCACATCCTCTTCACCTGTCACGGAATTTGGATCATATTAGATAAATTGACGTTTATGTGTTGAGTCTCAAATATGTAGTACATAGTGCTGTGATTGCCAGCACCATGTTTTCTGCTGTACGTATCCCTTGTGTTAAGTTTTAGCACTATAAAATACAATAAGTTTTTTCAGTCCTTCAACTGTACTTCTCCTGTCACTGTTGGAACCCCTGAACCCTTTGTGCTGTTTTCTTTGTTTCATTTTCGCGCTTACATTTTGTAATATGTAGAAATGTTCCTAATTTTCTCAGTTCTGTGATCTCAGTATATACTTTTTCCTTGTTTCATTGTAACCACTTACTGTTCAGAAGTTTTTCCGTGCATCTTTGCATTTCTGTACATATTAGAAGAAAGTGACCGTAGACCCCACTCCCCCCCCCCCCCCCCCCACATAGCATACACTGCATTGTTATTCCTAAATGTCAATATCTGGCTGATACTGGTAACAGCTCCAACACAGGACAGTAGCAGTTGGTCACTGTTTTGTAAAGTTATACTGTGCCCTGTCTTGTAGAGTGCTGTGAAGCTGTGCCATTTTGTTGTTTTTTTTGTTAAGAAAAACTGACAAATGAACACACTTTTATAAGTATATATTTGTTATGATATCACCCCTACATATTTCAGTGGTCAAGCCACCATCATTAGGGGCACCAAAGGTCACAAATACTGTTTTGCATCCAATAGTCATGTGATATTACATTTAAGAATACTCCAGTATCTTAGTTTGTGATAATTCACTCTCACTCAAATTATTACAGTTGAAATAACATGATAATTTGCTGTTTCTCAGACTGTACAGTTAAAATGACATTATATACAAATATAATGTATATGCAGTAATTATTGATAAAATGTTAGAAGTTTACATTAAAAATATTAATGATGTACTGGAATTGGGGATGGCATTGTGTACAAGCAGTATTGATCTCTGTTGGATCTCGTCCTTATGTCGTGTGTGTGTGTGTGTGGGGGGGGGGGGGCGCAGACTGGAAGGTATCTGTGCGAAATAGTAGTAGTGTATATTGTGCTGTTTTGTTTCAGCGTCCTACAGCCAGTTAAGAAGCCTGCTGTGAGGGTGAACTGGTCAGAATTGAGAAGGGTACCTCGTAAGCAGCGTCGGGAAATGAGGCTGAAGATGCAGCAGGAATTAGATGTTGATGTTTCTTCAGATCGCAGTGATGAACTGAGGTGAACACACTGTATCACCAAAGGTGACACTTTCGGTGTTTGAGGGTGAAGTGATGCACGGGATGAGTGTTGTTTTGCGTCAAGTGAATGCATACGGGACAAGGTTGCATCCGTCTGCATGTTTTATCTGAAAGCAGCTGTTTAGATTTTGATGAAATTTGGTTTAGAATTTCACTGAAAGTTGAAACTCCGAGTGACTTTTGGTTTTTCCAGAAAAATCTCATACAGGCAGGCAGAAATCAAACAGGCTGTAACTGTAAGATTAGCTGTACATTACATGACACAGGATTGTCACTTTTGTGCAGTGTCATTTTCTGACATCCATCATTGCTTTGGACCCAAAACATCTCTGGTTTAGTTTGAAGCACAGGGACACAAGTGACTACTGTATAATAAATAATTTGACAGATTCTTTTCTGTATGGGTGTTGATGCATTAAAATAATAAACATCCATCCAGTTCAGCTCCTATAAAATTAATTTTAATTGAGATTTATACAGTCACCCTGTTCGCTTCAACATTTATTATATGCCATCCTCCAGGCCTGGATGGTGTACTGTAGTGAATAGGCTGTTGGCTCGACAACCAAGGAGTCATGATTTGATTTCTGACGAGGGTAAGGAATTTTTGTTTTCGCTAAAAGCATCAAGACTGGCTTTGGTGCCCATCCAGCCTCTTATTTAATGGATAATGGGGATTATTTTCTTGGGTTAAAGTGGCTGGGGCATGAAGTTGACCACTCATCTGCTGAGGTTAAGAATGAGTGGAGCTGTACCACTACTTCCCCCTATGCCTTTATGGCGTGCACATGGACTGTACTGTACCAACCTCATGGACTCCACTGTAATAGTTAAGGTATCAAGATTTAAGCATTACAGTGCTAAGGAACAGGAGTTTTTTTTACTGTGTTCGTAACCATGACTGCTGTTGGAGAAGCATTATTATTGGTATGCAGGCAGCCTGCTTCTACCTGAAATTTAGAGTGCATTTTCTGCTGCGGTTCCACGTACTTTATTTCATACAGGAGTCACAGAAGTGCTGACCTCCAACTTTTAGGCAGGCTTTGTACCTTCTGAAAATATTTCATGACACATGACAGAGCTCTTGTCTTTAACCTTTTAAAGCCTAGCAGTAACTTTACGTACAACCAGGTTTAACATTAAAAAATTCTGCGTGGTGCCCACATTGCATTTATGTGTTTTGTGCGGATCTCAGAACAAACAGCAACTTTTGCCTTATAAAACATTAAGAGATTGGTTTTTATAACCGAAGTGGAGAGTGTTTACAGCGCGGTATGCACTGAGTCCTTATATAAAACAGATACGCTTTGTCTTTAAAGGGTTAAAAAATTCTACGTGGTGCCCACATTGCGTTTGTGTGTTTTGTACGGCTCTCAGAAGAAACAGCAACTTTTGCCTTATAAAGCATTAAGAGATTGGTTTTTATAACCGAAGTGGAGAGTGTTTACAGCGCGGTACGCACTGAGTTCTTGTATAAAACAGATACGCTTCATCTTTAAAGGGTTAAGTATTAGAAATTTCTATTTGAATATTATCTTGCTAATCTTTCAAAGGATGTGGAGTGTTCTGATGAATTCTGTCTTTTCTTGCTGCACAAATGATAATCATGTGTATTCATATATGGGGGTCTGGGAGGCCACAGCCTTGTAACATATCAGTTGTTAACAAAGTGTCATTTTTAGGGCAGTCATTGAGAAATTTGCTGTGTCTGCCATGGCATTTCATGAAGTAACTACATACCTTCTCTTCTTCTGTTAAGTCCCTGAGGAATGGTGTCAGAATTAATTTAATGTAATGGTTTGAATTAGCCGCTTCATCAAAAAACATGTTCCCAGTGATTTTGTACATGCTTGCTGCATTTTAAGGCCACACAGAGGAAAATTGTCATGAACTGCATGGGATGTTTGGAACATTAGTGTATGTTATCTCAGCTATTTATGTTCCTACTTAATGTAAATTGTGTCTCATCCAAGAAAAATTGATTTATTTTATTTTATTTTTGTGTTGTACTGAAGCTGTCATTCGAAGTTTTTGTGTACATTTTTCTTTTTTACATTCCACTGTTGACATGGGATTTTTTTACAGAAGTTTTGGCAAAATATTTTTCCATGCTGTTAATTTGCAAAAATATTGCAAATGAAGACTCCGTTGCTAAGAAGAGGTAATTAAGTGTCCATGGATGCAGAGGTTTAAGGGCTGACAACACAGCAGCTGTGTGGGTTAGCGCACGTACAGAAGCCATGGTCTGTGTCTCAGGACTGTAATGTATTTTCTTACTTGGTATGTTATTGTTGCTGGTTACTAATTATGCAGGACTACTAAATAGAGAAATGATATTCATTCTCTGTATAAGAGGAGAATGTGCGTACAGGGAAAGGCACTGATGCAACCTAGAGAATATAGCTTATCAGTGATTGGTGTAATTAACGCTTTAAAGACGAAAAGTAATCTGCTTTATATAAAGACTCGGTGCGTACCGCGCAGTAAACACTTTCAACCTCGGTTATAAAAAATGAATGAGTTGCTGATATTTACTGCAAAAGTTGCAGTTTGTTTTGAGATATGTACAAAACACATAAACGCGACGCGAGGACTACGGAGAATTGTTTAATATTGAACCTGGTGGTACGTAAAGTTACCGCTAGACTTTAAAAGGTTAATGTGAAACTTCATAATTTTTCCCTTCACCAGGTGTAACTAGGGTGGCAGTTCTAGGCAAATAAGGTGTGTAGTGCATGTAGCACACAAAGGAGAGATGAAATATGAAAACAAAATTTTTGTCAGAAGTCGTAAAGGAAACAGATGACGAGGTACGTTATTATTATCGAAAAGTCCAACTGAGCACTCTTATAATAGTTCGTTAACAATATCATTATATGTTATTATAGTCTACTACATGTTTCGGCCATATGAGAGCCATCGTCAGCGAGAAGCAGCTGCAAGAGATGTGTATGACACTTGCATATGTCCTCATAATATGCAGATTGTGCATGTGATTAAAATCCAGTGTATATAAAAGGTGTGTTCTGCTTGGATGCACAAATTCATGATGTAAAGCAAAATTTGCATTCAAACATTACCTGAAACTCTCTTCAGTCTGCGGGAATGAAAGCACTCCCATGATGTTTCATTATATTGTGTATTCTGTAAGTGAAGACACTGGGTATGTCTTGAAATAGATGGGAGGATGATATTAAAATTGATCTTAAAGAAATAGGATGGGGGCGCATGGACCGGATTCCACGGTTGTAGTGACCAGTGAGTGTGTGAACGTGGCAGTGAAGATTGAGGTCCATGGCAGTTGAGGAATTCATTGTCTGGTCAAATGCCTGTCATTTCTCAAGAGGGTGTGTGCTAATGGAGTTCATCATGAGATTAACTAGCATATTAATTTTCCTGATTTTATGTAGGGGTGTTATGATATCCTTGTGTGTGAATCGCTAATAATTTTGACAAACTAACTGTTTTCTTAGAACTAGGTGCAAACTGTGCTAGAGTTGTACTTGTTACATCACCAATTTGAAGATGGTGGCTGAGGTGGTAGAAATGTTGTTGTGTGTTTTGGTGTCAAGGCTTTCTTGTTGCAGACAGTGTCTGTTCCTGGGTGTAAATGCTGTGACGCGTGGTCTGGAGTCCATGTCGGTTGGCTGTGTGTTGCTTGCGCAGGATGCAGACCCCAAGATGCTTATAAGCCACATACCTACCATGTGTGGCATGCAGGGTGTCCCCATCCTCATCATGTCCTCTCTGCGATCCATAGTCAGTACTGCCCTCGGCTTCTCCTGCATAGCTGTGGGTTTCAAGGTATGTAGAATGTTGAATACATTGCAGTTTAGGAACATGATGTGTCTTGAACACATTGTGGGTTAATGACATGTGTCTTGGATATGTCTTAGGTTAAGATTATTGTCTCCTGGAATATGATGCAAGGTACTTTGGTAGAAAAGTGTCAGTGTTATGGAGGAACCTGCTGCCTCCATCCTAAAGAGTCCATTGTTCAGGTCATCATTCACCTGCCTGTCCCCACCATCATAATATTCACAATGTCTAGTACCAGTGCACAGATGATAATGTATTTGCAGAATTTACACTGAATAGATTAAAGGTCTGACAGGCAAACTGGTTGCTGCCACTATTGCTGTTCTGGTTAGTACTCAAGAATGATGTACAGAACTTCTCAGATGCTGATCTTTGTTTTTCTGTCAACTGCAGCTCACTGCAGAGGAGGTGATTGTTGTGATCCCTGTTGTCATCAAGGCTCACTTGATTGATTTACGCTTTACCAGTTGAAGTTAAATAGGATAATATTTAAAAATTAATTTTGTACCTCACAATAAACTCACTGCACCTCCATTACGAATATGAACCAGTTAATGTTTAGGGAAATAATCGCTGTTTATTCTGAAAATTGTATGCATTCTGTGCATGTTATGGAGCTTTGTAATGTTCAAGCAAGTGTTACATGTAGGTACAGCTGGACTTTTGATGCCTAACGGTTAAAGAATGTAACATTCTGTCCCAGAAATCTGCGGTGGAGTCAGAGGGCAGCCATTTCTATGCACTCTGCAAGGCAGTATCAGAGCTGTGTGAGAAAATTCCTGTGCCAGAGCCCCTTCCTGCTTTCTGCTGTGCATTGTCACAGGGCCCAGGAGACAGTGAGGCAAAGGAACCACCATCAAAACCACAGCCCAGTGAAGTGAAAGTCAGTGTTGATGTGTACAAATACCGTTGTTCAAACAAGGAGCGAGCGTTTATACCAGGAGTGGCAACTGCACCTAAGCCATCGTTGGACTTCCTTTCCCTTCATATGGATACTGCTACCAACTCCAACATCAAGACGTTGGTACAGGATGGACGAGAGGCCAAAGGCACTCAGATTCTTCGTAAGCAAACAGAGTTTCATTATCAGCCATTGAGACTGAAACAAACAGTGCCAAATCCCAAAAAGATAAGGAAAAAAGAACTGAAGAAAAAGAGACAGTAACCCTATGCCTTTTGTGAGTCAGAATTCCATTTCAGAGTTGTTACAGAATATTTAATGTTATTACAGTCTTTTGTAAATACATCCTTAATCCTCTACAACAGGGACAGTGAACATAACATTACATGCTGCCACATGTGTATCGAAAGTTACTCACCTGTAAGAAGTGATGCCACAGCTGCTGTGTTGCCTAGTGAGCTCATCAAGTTATCTGCTGCAGCTGCATGTGTGTTGGGCACTTGTTCATTGTGGCATTCAGAGTGCTACAAGCTGCACCTGCCTTCTTCGTTAAGTGCCTTGTTAGTATTGACATTTAAGTATTTCGCAGTTCAAAATAATTGACATGATAACAAAGTGTTTTGCTTCCATGCACACATCTTCCTGTGGTAACCATACTTACCAGTATTTGGTATAGGTACATAAAGTAACAGGAAAAATGTGAATTTATGAACTATTGAATTATCAACTGGCTACAGGTCTTAACGTAGGCGCAACCTGTAAACACGAGTGCCAGCTGATATCTTGGTTGGTGCCAAACTTGGCACAAGTGCCAATGGTTTACCGTCCCTGCTCTGTAACGTGCTGGGTTCTGTTGTACTTTGTTTCTGCCCATCTTTTGGGCTGCTGTTATTGTTACTATAATTGGCCATTCTCCATCTTTATTTCCCACCTTATTGTCACCAACTACAAATTAGCCTGCATAAAACTTAGTAAAAGGGACACTGTGTGTTATGGGAAAATAATAAAACCTGCCGTGTGTCATTCTTGGATGCATGCTGCCACAAGATATGTCAGAGAATGTAAAGAGCACAGGTATAATACTTAGCATGCAATCATGATGTGGCATAAATTACCAACATTGGTGGTAAGAAAAAACTTCCAGCAATGGACCTGTGTTGTAAGCCTTCCACAAAAGGGTAGGAAACAGTTAGTGTTGTTTTTGTGCGTGGGATTCTGTTGGAGCTTCATGCCTGACCATTTATTAGGCTGTCAAGCATTGTAAAGTTAAAATTCAGGTGATTGAAATGCAGAGTGTCCTAAGATGCAGATTGCATGTTGCTCATATAAGAGGTGAAGCAAACAAAGAGTGTGGTAAAATACCAATGTTAGGAGGCTGGCCTGAATTTTATTTTGGGATTGCGGCTGAGGTCACTTAACAAATGCAATTTGTCATTTAATTAAGTTTTATGAACTAAACACTTGTTTTTTTGTCATGCAACACATTTCTGGGTGTTGGGGGGAAGATATGTTTGAACCAGTAGATCACTGAAAAAATTCTGAAATTGTCTTCAATCAGAGCTGACAAACCAAAATTCGTAAATTACAAATTTATAGGTTTGGTTGTATATTCTTCCGTACCATTTCTGTAATGCCTGATACCCTGAAATATAACACCTGGCCATAGATTCCAGTGTTTTATGATGAGAGACTTTGCAGGTTGATATACAGTTGCTGGTACTCGTGGTGTCGTGTCACAAAACACTCAAGTTGTCCTCATCACTGCTGTGAGAACCTCAGATTTTTCACAGTAACGGACTTTTTCAATACAACAAAGATTATAAAAAGATTATAAAAGCTAGCTATCATGCCGTACAGAAATATGAGGAACTAGGGACTCATTTTAAAAGCTTTGGTAAAGGAGAGTAGTGAATACATAGCTTCAAGTTCCAGTCATGCTACCTCCAGTATCCATTGGATTATACATATATTTATAACATGTCACTATGTGTGTTTTATACAACTAGCTAGATGGAACTGAGTCCTTGAGTCTCGCAGCTGGTCAAGAAGTCCGTGCCAGTGTAGAGTTCATTACTGTGGACCCTGTTTTGAGCCAGATGAGTCCAGTTGATATCATAACTTATCTTTAAAGATCCATCTTCATGTTATCCTGTGATGTGTGTTCACGGCTTCAAAGTGGTCTCTTCTTCAGGTTTCGTTGCCAAAGATTAGGTGTGTGAATACTACAACATGAGAGAAGATTTGTCAGTCAGGAATGTTGGGATTGTTCTTGGCTGTGAACATTGTGCTTGTTCTTGTAGAGGTGTGCGCTCTGGTTCTGCGATGGACATATAGTTGAATTGTGTAGCTATAAAGGACATTTCTAAAAGCAGTTGTTATTGTTTGAGGAAAGTATATTATTGTCCTTATTCAAAGAACAGTGATACATTGTGCCTGTTACTCCTTTGCAGCATCTTTTTGATGTCCTTAAAGTTATATTTTGACGCTGGGATCAGCTTAGAGATGGAGACTTGTCAAAATATATTGTACCTGAATTTATTTAACACTTAACTCCATTTGCCCCTGAAAAATGCTGTGCAAATAAAACCATGCAAGATAGGAAACAGTTGAAGTTTTCTGGGATGTTATGCTGTGCGCTTGGGTAAATGGTCGCTGTTTTGAAGGCGTATTGTGCGTTTGTCTGCAGGATCCAGCAGTCAGTGCAAGACTCCTTGGCCCAGCAGATGTCTGTAGCTACAATATAAACCTGACTAGAAGGCGGCTCTGGCCATAAGGTGGCCCCTTCTTTCTCACTGGGGTGTTTGAAGAGAAAACTCAGAATGTGTAGACAAAGTGTCAGAGGCAGATATAAACCTAAAAAGAATATGTTTAACTGACGTTATGTAGCGTACAAACATGCTTTTAATGCAGACATTTAACTTCACACACAACATCTGACATGTTACAGGGACAGCATGTAAGGACTCGCTTATTAGGGGTTGCCTACTTTGCTGTGTGGGTGTTTCATAAAAAAGCCGTGCCTCGCACTTGGTCTGAAATCTTATATGTGGGTTAAGATTACATATTTTGTATGTCTGTGACTTATTCCACATTCTGCTGTCATTTGGGCAAACTTTGATCTATGGAATGTATGTATATGTACACCATAGAGACTGCTGCAATAGAACGTTTTGTTCTGAGCAACTTCAGGCAGATGTGACTGAATGTGTTTTAGGGGTTTTTAAATAAGTGATGTCACTTTATGCTTGGGCAGTATCATGGGTGTGGCACAGTGTACATGTTGCAATGATAGTGGCGGTAATATCAATAGGTAAACATGCACATATACGAAAAAATGCACGTAGCAAAATAAAAAATCATAAATAAGCTTGCACGTTTCTACATGTTTTGGCAATAAATTGCCATCTGAAGGGATTTAAGTACAAAGGAATACCTAAAACTGATATGTTAATCTCCTCTGTATGAGATTAAAATGTAAAAATTAGATAATGTATAACACAGCAATCATAAAATAAAACAGCACGGACACTGTGGTTATTGCTGATATGTTCTTAGTTAAGATTCAAAGTTTTTGTAGTATGTGTAGTCATATGCATACAAACATCTAATCTTGGCATGTTTGATCTGAAAGGATCATGTGCTTATGATGTGTATTAGTGCATTCTGTCACTGTGTGTACCACAGAAACTTTGAATCGTAACAAAGAATGTATCAGAATTTTAATAACCGTAATGTTCATGTTCTTTTATTTTATGGTTGCTGTGTTATACATTCTCTAATTTTTACATTTTAACATTGTACATAGGAGATTAATTCATTAGTATTATGTATTCCTTTGTACTTAAATATCTAAAGATGACAATTTTTTGCCGAAACGTGCACGCATATTTGATATTGTTACGTGCATCTGCTGGTATATATGCACGTTTCCAAGTACTTCGCACAGACAAAATAATACAAAATATAAACAGGTCTTCGCGTACAGATACTGCGTACAGGTGGCAGCATTATAGAGAACAGCGGCAGGATTGTTTGAGGGAATACTGATAGATGGCAGAATATTCGGCATCGTGGCTGAATCGATCAATCGCAAAGCGGATTGTCAACACTCGGAAACTAATGGCGGGAAGTTGTAGGAATTTGTGTCGTAAATAGCATCGAATTTCGATGTTCTTCAACACAGCTTGAACTTGTTTTGCCTGAGGTACGTGTTGAAGAAAATTAACATGGCTTCTTAATACGGGGTGACATGTGGGTTTCCTCGAATTCTTGTAAATTACGTTTCGTTATTGACGGGCAGTCTAACCTTACATGTGCACCGTCAATTCATGTCGGTTAAACTGGATTATTACGATATGAAATAAAGAATTATGTGTCTACGGAAGATGCTCATGAAGGTGACTTTCGTATATAGATGTAGCGAAGTAGATCCGATATTTTATTCCTTGGGAGTGGCTTGCAGTTTTCTGTGCTTGCTAAAGTGGTAATTGACTGAATCTCTGAAAGCCAAGCATCTCTTAATGAACGAGCTGTAGTTTAAGTCCGGTTCTGGTTTCAGTGACTTGCAATAAAGTACAGATGGCTAGTACTTTGGAGCGCTGACGCTATAACTGTTTCTGGGAAGTAATTAGTGGAAGAAGCGTTATTAAGGTACTTAATCTTGAGGCGAGTAGTTTAGGGAAGGGACAAATGTGGTGCGATTTTGCATCAAATGCGTATGGAATTTCTTTTTTGAGGGCACAGACATATGTGTTACATGTAAAGACGTTATACTGAGGGTTGAATATTTACAACATCCTTAGTCACCAGTATTGGAATCTGGGTTATGTTGTGAGAAAATACAGGAGCCATTATTAAGGTTTGGGATAGCATACTACAGTGACAACTGTGGGCAGAATGACGAAGAGTAAAGTAGTCAGGGCATGGTCCATCTAGTGATGAGGCTGAGAATGTGGGACTCCACATCGTGGCATGGTGCTTAACTAAGGATAGAAAGAAGTTACCAACTTTATCTGTACTTGTGTATAAGCTTACAGAAAGAAGGAAACAAAATCTGTTTTTTTGGCAAAAATCAGTCAACTATTATGTGTTGTGAGTGGGTTATTACACTGCTGTATGTTGTTCACAGTTGTTTCAAGAATACAGCATTGAAAAGATGGATTTTCCAAGCCAAGAGGAAGAATTTGAGATGATGTATGCTGATGAGTTGGAGGTGATGAGGAAAATGGAAGGTAGGGTGGCAACACTGTTGTTCATTAATGCATGAAGGGGTTGGCGTCCATGTCAACAGGATATGTATTGTTGCAGATTGATATACAGTGGATAGAGTTACATATCACAAGTTATTTATTGTTACAGATCAGTACACGGTGGATAGCCGTGCTTGTCCCAAGTCGAAGCGCAGCTTGGACTTCTCATGTTCTGAAGTTCCATCGCCCACACTGCTGGCAGAGCAAATGACAGATTCTGTGGAGGTGCGACTGCTGGCAGTAGGATAATGATTGATCAGTTTAGTTTTGGCTGGATGACTTTTTGAGCAAAATAATATAGAATAAATTTTGAAAGTCATAGTCATAGTTTTGCTACTATCATTATTCTGGTTCATTTTTTATGTCAACGGCTGTTTCATCTATTCTTGTTTTGTCAGTGAAATCTGTGTTGGATGTTTGGCCAGTGACACTGTAAATATACTGCGTGAGCAGAGTCAGCTTGAGAAACTAACATTTGCCCAGCTGATTCAGAAGCTGTTTGTGTTCTGTGGCACCTGCACGTTCCTTACTGTGCTGATGCCATCAGCGAACTCTGTGTTCAGCCAGATTAGTTCCATCCACACATACAAATCTACTTGTTTAAAGTTCATTGTATCTTCCCTTCTGTTCGTAGGTTATGCAGACCATCTCTTCCTTCACGTTTCTTCACTCAGATTTTTTATGCATATCTCGTCTCTCCTATTCATGCTATGGGCCCTGCTCATCTCACTAGTATAACAGATACATGAATTTGTGAGTAATCTGATTCATATTACGGTTTACAGCGTATGTGAAACTCAAGTAGATGGACTTTCTTTTGTTGAGCAGCACAGTGCCATGTCCATGCCAACACATGTTCCTAAATTAGTGACCCTGGTTATCTGGATTGTCTGTCTCAGCAGACGTAAAAGGGCTAGGGAATAATGTCTTTCACTTGGATGTTGCAAACCGAGTGAGGGAAGGTACATGAACAAAAGTAGGGAAAGTGTGCAGAGGGAAGGATGTGTGGTTGGAACATTAGTAGTTAAAAACTGTGACTATTGTGATTGATAGTGATTTTTTCAAATGGACTCTGAGTTGTCAGTTTGAGTTATGGGGTTCTTTTTTTTTTTCTGTATTTCCACTTCCAATTTTTTCGGTATTTCCACTTGCAATTTTTTTTCTGTATTTCCACTTCCAATTTTTTCTGTATTTCCACTTCCGATTTTTTTCTGTATTTCCACTTCCGATTTTTTTCTGTATTTCCACTTCCAATTTTTTTCTGTATTTCCACTTCCAATTTTTTTTTCTGTATTTCCACTTCCAATTTTTTTCTGTATTTAGACTTGCAATTTTTTTCTGTATTTCCACTTCCAATTCTGTAGGTTGCAACTGCCGTTCCTCCAAGCAACATGAGGCTTTCTGAGGACAGTGAGAGGAAGAGAAAAGTGGCGCAGTTGTTTGGTGATATCTCAGATATCATGCTTGAGGACATGGACAGTTTGGACAGCTTGTGTTGTAAGTGGACAACTTTGAGTACCCCTGGCAAGCCTTTTTGTTACTCTGAGAAATTGCTAAGTGCAGCAAGACAGGTGACTGTTTGTGAGTGCTAAGGTTTTCACTGCAGTGTATTTGAGGATTTCAGTGTTCTGGGGCGTGATGCTCTATCACTTGGTAAGTGGTTCCTGACATTTCGAAGGAATGAGTTGTCTTAATCTTCCAGGGTTGAAGGTCCATGAAGAATTGGGAAGAATGGACTGTGAGCCCTTGAAGATGATGGCAAATATTTCTTTGAAATGTTGGGATTCTCCTATGAAGGGACTCAGTGTCACATCCCAGAAGACTGGAGTCCAGGTGGCCATTTCCTTATTTTATAGTGCTGTGTCCACTGCTGTGTTGTACCAAATAGGTTTGGTGTGGTAAGCTTGTGGCATATTAAGAATTGCACCTATAACAGTTTAGCACATAGTCTGATCTGTCTGATTGCCACAGCAAAGAGGCAGAAGCAGGCCATGGCAGAGTCTGATGCAGACCTCATCGAGAGGATCAGGGCACAGAGAAGAGAGGTTCAAGCTCGAAACCAGTCCCAGCACATTCTCAGCGACTTACTGGATCCCAATATGTAAGATACTTTACATTCATACTGCATTTTTCTTGAAAATAATACTAATTTTAAGGGTACTTTTGTCTGAAATTGTGAGACTGTGCTAGTCCATTTTGCTTTTTGCATGCTTGAGACAACTGAATTTTGGTATAATGGGAGATTATAAACATGTGTAAAAATTTTGTGCAGTTCATTATTTTAAGTGCTAATGCAAAGAAGTTTTAAAACTAAGGTAACAAGCACTCTGATTGTAAGAACTTTAGTGTCACTACAGTGTGTGTGTGTGTGTGCGCGCGCACGCGCACGTGTGTGTGTGTGTGTGTGTGGCGTGCATCAGACTTCCACATAGTCATCACTGAAATTTAAGCACTTGTCCCTCCATGGCACGAAGGCACAGATGGATGGATGGATGGATGAATGAATGAATGAATGAATGAATGAATGAATGAATGAATGAATGAATGAATGAATGAATGAATGAATGAATGGACAAGTGAATGTAGTGTAGAGCACTTGCCGAATGACACCGAGATGCTCAGAAAGTGTTCTGTGCTGTTGCTACTTTGTCAACCACTAGTCAAACATGGGCTAACTTGGGACTGAAACCTCTTCTTTGTGGTTAGGGGCTAGTGACTGTCTGAGATGTGGCATGGCCAGCAACTGTTTTAGCCATGGCATGGGCCAATCAAGATGTACATAGTTAGTTTTATGATCCGTTGGGTTTTGAAGGCTTTTGCAAGTAGCTAGTTTTGGATTTGTGTTTTATTTGGAAAAGCAGATAAATTTAATTGTGTGTAATATGTCATAGTTTTCCTTCTTGATGGCTGTTTAACCAATGAAACTTTTTGGAAGATTTTTTTTTAAACTGTTGTCCTTTAGTTGTACAGCGAAACCCTCTTAAGAAAATTTTGAAAATTCCAAGATAATCCTACTTCTTAAGCGGGAAATTTCTTAAAAGGGTAATTTTAATGAAATGGGAGAATTTTGGTGCTTTTTTATCCTGACTTCGTAGGTGGGAAATTTTCTTAACTGGGTTTTTCTTAAGTGAATTTCACTGTATTACTATGGCTTAAAGTAAATAGTGACAAGTATAGTACATGTTATAACATTTTTAATTTCAAATTTTATAGATTAATGTGTAGGTTTATTTCTCTGCTTCTTACACATCTAGTGTGACATCAGCTTGGACACAGTGAAGAAGCGAAAAATCTGCATCAAAATTAGTCATATTGGTTGTTCAGCTGTCATGGCACCTGTTAAAAGTGGTATCTGTACAAATTATATTACATTTCTCTTTGTTAAAGACATGAAGTAATATGAGGATTATATCAGTCACTAGGATGCTGTTCATCCTGTTGTGTGTATAGAATTACATAAGTAACACTGTCCTATCTGACACAACCTCTATTTGTTATTATTTCAAACACTACGTGTTCCGATCAAGCCAGTCATCCTGAGGCGTTTATTTATACAAAACCTTAAAACTCAAGGTAAAAACATAATTTCGCAAGATCTCACGAGCGATATAAAATATAAAATCAATGCAATTTATGTTTTGTATTTTATATTAATTGTGAGATCTTGCAAAATTATATTTTTAACTTGAGTTTTAAGTTTTGTGTAAATAAACATCTGGGGTGATTGGCTTGATCAAAACGTGGAGTGTCTGAAATAGTAACAAATAAAGTTTATGTCAGATGGAATATGTAGTGTTATTTATGTAAGGATTATATTGTGTGTGGAGCTAAATCCTGTGTTGTGAAAGTGTGGTATATTCCATTGCACAAGAGTGCCTGCTGGCTTCATGCCAGTTGGTAAGTACACCTTCATTTCTGTGTGCAGGCAGGGCGGCAACATAACCTGGAGGGTTCCCAGCTATCCGTTTGTGTCAGTGGCTTGCAGCGGTGGAGAGAGGATGTACATCAGACTGCGTTCTGAAGAGTACTTTGAGCAACAGGTATGTGGACTGAACCAGCTAGTAGATGCCATGAAGAGCTATTGAAAGAAAGTACACAAACATACCTAATGGCAGCGAATATGTATTAGGGTTAGCATCTTCTGGAATGTGATGCTGTGTGATTGACAGATACGTCTTCACATTTCATGAGAATCTGCTGGCTTCATCTTCAGGACAGAAGAATAATCTGTGCAGAGACAGTATGATGTGTGATACAGGGGAGTGAGAGCCAGACTGGGGCTGTGACAAACAAATTGGAACTCAAGTAGCCCTAAAAAATGCTGTTTTTGTCAGTGTGGGAAAAGAAAAAGCATTAGATGAAAGGAGGTGGGAAAATAGTTTACAGTTATTAAAGGGGGACTAAATAATTTAGTGAATGAATGCCTGGATGAATTAATGAATTAATGCGTAAACGAATGAATAAATATATATATATAAGTATACAGATAAATACATAGATAAATAAGTAATAAAATAAATAAATAAATAAATAAGTAACTAAATAAGTGAATAACTAAATAAATAAATGACACAAAAGCTAAGAAGATGGAAGTGCAGAAACCAGAATCAGGGGAAGGTAATCAAGGGAAAGAGGAGAGGGGCGTTATCCATGGGTCTTAGTCAGGTTAGGGAGACCAAGTCATGTGACATTGTGTGAAGGAAGCTTCCTCTGTTACAACAAGTAGGTGAGAGTGTGTGTGTGAGACTTGCTGTGGTACCGAACTGTGCAGCATCACATCCCAGAAGACTGGCCGTAGATATCCTTGATCTCTGTATTCCTGTGGGTAAAAAAGTAAAGTTGTCTCTGGGAACACCAAGAAGGCATATGGGGTGTAGTGGAGATACAGCTTCACTCATTGTTAACTTCAACGCTAAATGGAGTCAAGCGGTAACCTTTATACCCTGACTAGTTTACCTCCAAATAAAATCCCCATGACGCCCACTGTACAGGAATGTTAGTGGGTTTCAGAACTGGTCTGGATGTTTTGGCGAAGAGACAAATCTCTTGCCCATGCCTGGAATAAAAGTTCTGTGAGAAAAAAGCTAAGATATGCCATTAAGCAAATGTAGAAATGAATTATCAGTTATATAATGTAAAGCTTTCATGGCGTCTGAATTTAATAAAACTTTCTTAGGCAAGCAGGTGCATTAGGCTGTTAAACCAAGAGTAAACCAACCTCCTTGTCATCAGGGAAGTGAATACCTCAGATGTCAATTCACGTCATATATATATATATACGCTGTGGCCCCAGTAGTGGCCCACTTCGCAAAGTAGCCATAAATACAGCCAACCCAGTGGTACAGGTATGGGGATGACACATTTGTTGTATGACTGCATGGAAAGGAAACGTTACAAGACTTTCTGAGACACCCAAACGGTATCCATCAGAATATGAAATTTGCAGTGGAGATAGAAGAGAACTCAGCATTGCCCTTCTGGTTGCCCTGGTAACCAGAAGAATGGACGGTACACTTGGACATGCAGTATACCAAAAGCGTACACACATGGACCTCTACCTCCACACCAAGTGAGTGCAGCATCTGACACAGAAAGGGGCTGTACTAGCCATGTTAGTTTGGGGGGCCGGCATGCTATGTGGTGCTGGTAGTCTCAGGGAGGAGCTACAATACGACAGAAAGGTCTTCAAACGGAATGGTTACAGTGTTAGTGACATCAGATGAGTGCTATAACAGAAACCAATGCCAGATTTGGAGAACAAGAAGCCTGCCATATAGTCATGATACTCTATCAACACACCATCAGCAACAAAATCAGTAGACCTCTGAGAAAGCATAATATCAGAACGGTTCATATCCAAAAAATAAAAACTGTAGGGAACTGAAGTCTGCTAAGGACGGATGAGATCTGAAGGTCTTGGATGTATGTGGGTTCTGTGTGGGTGCAGCAAAGGACAGAGCAGTAGACTATTGTGACGAGGTGCAAAGAACACAAGAGGCACATACATCTGGATCAACCCAACAAGTGGGGGGTGGCAGAACATAGCATCAAGACAGGTCATCACATTGAATCATTGGTACTTTAATACTAGAGACAACATCAGGGTACATTGACCACCTCATAAGGGAAGCAATTGAGGTACAATTGAACATGAGTGACTTTAATATTAACATCAGCATCATAATAAATAATGCCTGGTATCCTGTAACCAACATGTTGATCAAGAAGTAGGCCCTAACAGAGTGAGCACTTGACCACACCCACCCGCACTTGTTGATTTGCGACCAACTGTGAGCCAAGGGCTGACATCTGAGGTATTCAGTTTCCTTGATGATGAGAACAGATAAAACCACAGTTCACAAATTTGTAAGTTCTTGTGTGAGCAAACAAAACTGTGTTGTACAAAGTCACAAATGAGGTGGGTCTAGTATAGTGCAGAAAGGACTTATCAGCTGAGAGTACGAAAATCAGCTTGAACAATGTGAGATGTTGCAGTAAACCGTTTGTGTGTGTGTGCACAGATTGACAGCATCACAGCGCAGAGCCGCACCATGGGGCTGCTCTCTGTGCCTTACCAGACGCTGTGGGAGCAGGCCCAGCTCTATGTAAGTGCCTTCCAAAGGAGTGAAGGTGTACTCTGGTTTGGAGTACACTTCACTCCACTTCACTCAGTCGAGCCTCTTGTACCAGTAGGTGTAGAGGGTTTACAAAGAGCTTCCCATCTCTCGTGGTCTCTAGCTATAGCACTTGCTGTGTTCCACTCAATCCCTCTTTCCTTCAAAATCTTCAGCATCTTTCTTCCCAAGTCTGTTGAGCCTTCCTTTGGGTCTCTTCCCCTGTGTTCTGGCTTGCCACACCATTTTCGGGTATCTCATCCCCATTCTCACAATGTGTTCAAACCATCTCAACTGTGCTAATTCTATCATCCCTTTGAGAGGAATTATTCATAACTCCATTCTTATTGTTTGATTCCTGATCCTGTCTCTTTTAGTTTCCCCCTTTATTTTCTTTAACGTTTTAAACCGTAGTGGTAACTTCACGTACCACCAGGTTTAACATTAAAAAATTCTACGTGGTGCCCACATTGCGTTTATGTGTTTTGTACAGATCTCAGAACAAACAGCAACTTTTGCCTTATAAAACATTAAGAGACTGGTTTCTATACCGAAGTGGAGAGTGTTTACAGCGCGGTACGCACTGAGTCCTTGTATAAAACAGATACACTTCATCTTTAAAGGGTTAAGTGTCTCATGTCAGTGGCTTGCAGTTGACTGTTATGTTTGGAAGACAAAGGCCATGATTCACACTCATGTGATTTTGGAGTACACTTATTTTCCAAGTGTGTGCTTAATGACTTCACACAGTGTCATATCTTTTATGTCCACTTATTGCACACATAATCTGTTTTGTTTTTTCAGACACCTTGCATGCTTCTTTCTGAACACAGTGCAAAAAAGAATTAGATATGTGATTTTTAACTTCATAGATTTCTTCTATTGTCTAATATTAAATTAATAATGTTAATAACAGACACTGTTTCAGGGAGAGTCTAGGCCCTTGTCTTCAGATTTGTTTTGTTGCTGAAATACTATACCACCTTTAAGTCACTTAAATTACCCTTTATAACATAAAACCAAATCAGTAATGACATTATTTGTAAAAGTAGTGGTAAAGAACATTGTGCTAATGAGTAATATGGAGTAATAATATATTCTGGAAGTTTCCTTATTTTTCCTAATGCACTCTGTTGGTAGTTCAGGGATGAGATCACAGGTGGTGCTGATGGTGATAACCATGGAACTGTCTGACAGCACAGTACTCATGCTTCCGATCCTAACAGAAAACAGCCTTCAGCATTTTTTTGGTTTGGACATGAGCGCCATTTACACGCTATTGTCATCACAAGTGGCAACAACCAGCAGAAAGGAGATAGGATACTTAACAGTGAGCAGTACTGAAGGTCCTTTGTCAAATGTTTAGCAAGATTTAACTTTATCACTGTTTTTAATAACATACTGCCCTTACTGATTTGGTAAGTGATCATATGGTGGTGCAGTATTTTAGAAATGTGCCTGAAGATGACCACTTCTGTCCCAGAAGTGTAGTGTTATATTAATTCTGTTAATTTAGTATTAGATGAAGGAAGAAGTTCATGATGCATGATGTAGTAGTAGTGGTAGTTGTAGAAGCAGTAGTAGTAGCAGTAGCAGCAGCTCCAGCAGTAGCAGTAGTAGCAGCAGCAGCGTTTAATGCCGAGGCACTTGGAGGACAGGCATTCACCTAGCGTCCCAGTATAATTTTCCCGTTGATGGAGTATTGGCTGCAGTGTGCAGTGTATTCATGGTGAGGGTGCCATCTCTCATTTCAGAGTGACATCGCCAGAAGAATGTACTTTTCCGTGTATTCTGTTAGTATTCAGGGAATGTACATGTGGCATGACCATTGTGACACGTTCCCTTGCTATTTTTTTTTTTTAACTGTCCCACACATTAATAACGCTTAGGGTCAGGTGTGAGCATTAAAGGCATATTTTGTTTGTGCTTTCATCTGCGGTGATGAATAAGGGTGTCCATGCATGACATTTAATGATTTTAATCGTGCATCACCCAGAGCACATCTGTGGTACAGTTAATAATTACAAACCATCTGAAAGGTTGACTTAAACATGGCACAAAATGTCAGAAATGTTCAACAGGAGTCCCACAAGTGGCTTCGGAGTTTTCCAACTTATATTCAGCATCCTGCCATACTGTTTGGAGAATACTGCAATTGGTTTTTGCACTTTTGCTATGAACTCTGTCTTGCGCTCATTTAGACATTTGTTAGGTACTGTGTGTGTGTGTGCGTGTGTGTGTGCATGTGTGTGTGTGTGTGTCCCTGCATGGCTGGTGATGCCAGAGGAGCTAAAGCTTGGTGTTGTCCATACTTGTATTCAAGGGTATCGATTTCACAAATTATGCATGGGTTAAAGAAATTGTGTTTGAAATGTATATCTCAAAACACAAGGTGGACTAATTTTGTAGTGTGCAAGTAGGAAATATAATGTAAGATTAGTGATATATTGCTCATGAAACAGCAATTTGTCATAAACCACCAGTACACAGTTTTATGGGAGACAGAAAAAACTTGACAGAACATTAATAGACCAACACTTAAGCTTGTTATGTTTTTACAAAACTGTAAGGAGAATCAGTTTTTTTTTGTGGACACAACGTTTTGTAACCCAACTGTCTGGTAATGAAGGAATCTCATTTTGATAAATTGTGTGGGTTACAACAAATTGCTGTTTTATGAATGATATATAGATAAGTCAAATGAAAACCTTAACAATTTTTAATGAGTCAATTTCTTGTGAACAAGTTTGGTACAGCTTTGTCATTTTTCAGAACATTCCCACACCTGCCATACACAGTACATGCTTCTAATGTGTGGTGATGACTTGTGCCCACAGCTGCATACAGTACGGTGCCTTTTTTTTCTTACTTCTAAGGTTTTCAAAGGTTTTAATTTGGCTCATTATTGTATGTCTTCTTTGTTCTGTAAATTACTGTTCAAAGTCAGGGCCTGGAGGAGGAGTTTTGTTATGACTTGTAATCCACTGTGTTTTAGATTCAAAAGAAACTTGATCAAGAGGAAGCTGCACAGAGCACAGAGTCCAGCACAGAACCCACTGACTCTGGATGTGAGACCATGAGTGAGGAAGAGGACAGTGCTGACCTCTGGGTAGAGAAGTACAAACCAAAGAGCTACCTGGAACTGCTGAGTGATGAGGTGAATGGCTAGAACAGTAGTGACCTTGGTGATTGTATGTCAGTTAAAGTTGAGTGCCATCTAGGAGATAAATAAATACTCAAATTTGTAAAAGAAAACTGGAGCCGATTAGAAAATGAACCAGGACTTGTTATATAAACTTATAACCAAGCTTTTGCATTTAAATAACAGTAGATTAGCCTGTGATTTGGTTAGGAAGGGTGCTTTGTAGGGTATCGCCATGAAATGAGTTGGATTAACCCTTTAAAGACAAAGCGTATCTGTTTTATATAAGGACTCAGTGCGTACCGCGCTGTAAACACTCTCCACTTCTTTTATAAAAACCAATCTCTTAATGTTTTATAAGGCAAAAGTTGCTGTTTGTTCTGAGATCTGTACAGAACATATAAAAGCAATGTGAGCACCACGCAGAATGTTTTAATGTTGAACCTCATCATATATAAAGTTACTGCTAGGCTTTAAAAGGTTAAGTAAAATTTGTTTAAATGAAGCTTCTAGTAAAGCCTGGATGGGCAAATATTCGTCTGACACACTTCACGTTCAGAATGGCCTGAAAGAATGACATACGCTATTGTTATTGCCTTTGAACTTTGCTCTAGAGTATGCTATTAGGAAAGCCTAAGTAAACCAGGATAGACTGGATTGAAATTGAATGGGACACATCAGTTTCTGGTCTGTGCTAATGATGTTGATTATTCATCAGAACATACTGTAGAGCAAAATTGAAGCTTCATTAGTTGCTAGTAAGGTAGATGGTTTTGGTGGGGAAATGTGAGCAAAAGAGACCACTTGGAAGACCTAGACGAAGGTGGGAGGTTAATATTAAAATGGATCCTACGAGATAGGATGGAAGGGCATGGACTGCCCTGATCTGGATCTGGACAGGGACAGGTGGTTGACTTTTGTGTATGTGGCAATGAACCTTTGGTTTCTGTAAAATGTGGGGAATTTCTTGACTGGCTGAGGAACTAGTAGCTTTTCAACAAGGACTCTGCTGTGTGGAATTAGTTGTTCAATTGATTGGTTTGTTGGTTTGGTCGGTTGTAGAGCAGTTTGTTATAATCACTGCCTCACAAACATTAATACTGTATTCATGTCTGAATAATGCAGAATGTGTTTTACCTTGATCCATGGCCAGGTGTGGCAATGCAGTGTATAAGGAATTAACCACTGAAGGAAGCTGAAAAATGCAGTGGTAAATTGTACCAATCAATGTAAATATATGTGAGAGATAGTGATTATAATAAGTGTAATGAAGTGACAAAAATAGGATGCAACGCATGAAATGGTGCTGTTGGTTTCTTGGTTCTTCTTCAGCCATTGCTATAGCACTCTCTTATGTGTGTCTTCCCAGATAATTCTGGTTTAGTTTGGAATCTTAACTCTTTAGAAGTGATGTGTGTGTGTGTATATGTGTGCGTGCACGCGTGTGAGTGCATGCGTGCGTACGCATCCACGCACACATGAGTACACAGTGCAACTTGTTTAAGACAAGACCACTTAAGACATTTTGCCGTGTTAAATGTTAAAAAAGTTCAGTACAGAAGTTTTCCCGTGTGATTAACATGTACTTCGACCTTGTAATAGTTTTTCTGTTTAGAAGTATTTCCCACCTAAAAGGCATGTCATGACAAATCTTTTACACCTCTCTATGTCTTTCATGCCACTGTCTTAAACAATTTCGTCAGGTTCCAGTTTGTTCCATTTCAGTAAAACATACAGTGACAAAATGATGTCTTTTGCTACACGCTAACCTCCAAGGTGTTCCCACATGTGTTTTACAGGACATCATATACATGGCTTACTTGTGATATGTGTTGTCTTGTCATACTGGCCAGTGAGTGAATTGCGTTTGTGAAGCCTGTTACTGTTTGAGACAAGTTTTTGTTTTGGGGCTTATATTGGAACACCATAATAGTATGAACCTCTGTTTATGCTGTTGTCATCTTCAGATTTTGCCATCTAGATAGGGGGAGTTTGTTCCTTTCAAATGGTGGCACATCCTTACCAAATTGCACACTGTCACATCTCACGAATATCTTAATCCATCTGATTATCTACTAAACCCTACAGTTGCACCTGTGAATTACCATTTACTTTTAGTATCTATTATTGAAACATCATCTGTCTGTTCAATGGGTGGCTGAGTTCTTAGTGGGTTGTAGAATTCTGTTGTCCCAGGGAAGGATGGGTAAGCTGGTGGTTTATTATACATGACCATGGGTGTGGGAGGTGTAATCCCATTATTTGATATTACTTAAACAGAGAGCAGTTGGAAGTGATGTTTGGAGAATCGAGAATAATTAGTTATAGCATAGGAAGAACAGCAGTTCAAATTGTTTAATTAAAAGTACACTGCATGCATGTCTCCACACCTCAACTCTTGTTCTCTCTAAATCCAGTTTTATCTCCTTTGTGTTTGCATTAATGACTGTGAATGTTAACACTGAATCTTGTCAGTAAAGTACTGGTGCTGTGTGAAACGCAGGGTGCCAACAGAACGCTGCTACGTTGGCTGAAACTGTGGGACAAGGTCGTGTTCAATCGAGAGAGGAAGGTGAAGCAGAAAGTGAAGGTTGACAGCAAGAAGGGTGAGTGCAGTCTGGAAGGGTTTTTGCATCTCATTTTATTGCATGTCAGTGTTTTGTGTGGTTGGCAGTGTGCACTGCATCTTGCTTTATTGCATATCAGTGTTTTGTGTGGTTGGCAGTGTGCGCTGTTTCCCACCTTATAGCATGCCAGTGTTTTGTATGGTTGGCAGTGTGCGCACACTGCTACCCGTACAAAACATCTTGCTTTATTACGTGTCATAGTTTTGCATGGTTGGCAGTGTACACTGTATCTCGCTTAATTTCATATTATTGTGCTGTACGGTTGGCAGTGTACACTGCATCATAAACACGTGGATGGGAGGGTGTTGTGCCTTTGGTGAGCTCTTGGTTTTAATGGTTCAGTGTGAACAGGCTTACATGTGGGAAATTTATGGTGTGTACTTACATATGTATGTGGTAATTGAGGTACTTGTTTATTTTTTAATTTAACAGTTTTGTGTTTGTATGTTTGCTGGCAATTCTGGAAAGGACAAGATAAAGCGAGATTTCAGGCTCTTACAGTCGTGGTGCTGTAGATTCAAGGCTTCTCAGATGCGATCCTGTGTCATCGATTGAGTGGTTTCTGACATTTTCAATGTTTGAATGTTTTTCTGGGCCTATTTGACCCTGAGGATGAAGGCATCACAATCCTTCAAAGCACCAGGAACCACTAACCTAATGACACAGCATCATATCCCAGAAGACTTGAATCCTGAATGTGAAGTGACCCAAGGTATGACACGTGATTGCACCTTGGACCCCACTGAGAAAGGTTAAGAGTAATTTAATTTCTACAGTTTGAGTAGCTGTATAGCGTACTGTACTAACAAACTCACAGTAACTGAATGTTGGCAGAAATAAAACCGATATTTATAAAATAACATTCATTTAATATCATACCTGCATATTTAAAGCAAGAAATGTGAAATCTAAGCTGTATTAAACTTCACACCTGTTATGTTATGTGTAATCACATTTTATATAGCTAAAGATGCTGAATGCACTAAAGTCAACTTGAATACAGAGGTATGATGCTTGGTGTTTGGACATGGAACTTCCTGTAATATGTCACTATTGAGAACGTCAAAATATTAAGTTTCTTTGTCAGTGATAAAAATTTGATGGTGTTCTCAGTCTGTTTGCAATTCCTGATTTCATATTCATATCCAAAAAATTCATTAATTACTTCAGCCATGTAATAAGAAATGCTACTCTTCCCTGCCAACTTTATTACAATAAAATCGCCTTGTACAACATTACCAACTGTAAAAGTTTCTTCTCTAACAGCAGTAGTTCCTTTTTCAGTCACTATTGCATTCTCGTCTTTAAGTACACTCTTCTGGTTCCTGTTTGGAGCTATCAACAGTACTCAGCCTCTTCTTTACAGTTTTCTTGTCAAGCATTTTCCTTGAATTTACCCTTTTCAGCTCCTTGATTTTCAATTTCCCTTTCTGTCTGACATGTCTGTTAGGATTCTGCTTTCCTCACACTTTCTTTCTCCAGTTTTGCTTGGTCAGGCCTTCGGGATGGGTCATATTTTTTCAGGACATACTGTTATGTTACCTATAAATCCAGTTGATGTTCCACCTTCATGATGATAACTGTGTCATCCTTGGAGACTGATGATGATGATGATGACTCTCTTGTTGTGTCACCTGGCTGTAAGGTCTGTCAGTGACAGAGGAGGCCAGGGGTTTGTCTCCATCAAAAACATTTTCATTTAGGGGATAAATTCCTGTCAGACTAAATGCCTTCTAGTGTTGTGTCCAGTAAATGCCTTGCTTTACAATTTTCCAATAATGCCTGCAACACTGTAAATGGTTAGAGAGCAACCAGTTGTCACAGCACACAGTATGGTGTGTTTTATATGGACCAAAGGCGGTGCAATCCAGCAGCTGTAACTTATGTGAAGTACAGGGTGACAGTGTAAGCATAACAATGCCATTTCCTTTTAGCCACACTGATGGCTGGGATTAACAAATGTGCCTGATGGCTGTCTAAAAGGTGGGTCTTTCTTACGTAGCCTTTCACATGAAATAAAATGCTTTAGGTAGGAAAAAAAGTGCCTCTTACCTGACAAACCTGCTGGGTTTGCAGTTCCGACAGAAGCTGTGAGAGCACCAGTCTGCATGTCATTCGTTAAATACTGACACTGGAGGAGCATGGTTACCAATGGTATTTACAGCGACAATCATCGTGACAGTTATCCGCAGAAGTTACTCTCCACTAGTTTTGTTTGGGTCTCTTACTATGGACAATTTTGGAAAGAACGTAGATAGCTGAATTGCCAGACTCATCTAAATTACAGGGTTAGGTTTAGTAGCAGTGAAATAGTGTCTTGATGTAAGTGCCTTGAAATTGTCAAAAAAAAGTTTTCACATTTCAGTGATTTAAACTTTATATGGAGTGAGAGCAGTAGCTTTGGGTTTTGTAAAGTGCAACACTAGTGATGTTCTCTTAGTCCCCTGAGCCACATATTACCAGCATGTTTGTTCTCTTTCCAACTGTCTGGCATTACGGCACCATTTTTTTTTTTTTGCTATACTGAAAGCCAGATTTGAGAGCTTCGTTTGTGAAGACTGTAATATATTTTTGCAGCCTAGTTGAAGTGCATTTTCTTAAAGCTGTTTCTGGCTGTGGCCACTGATTCTACCCTTTGTCCTGTTTTACCAAAATTGCTTTGTGGCAGTCTCTTAGGTAATTAAATACATTTTTGATGCTGAATGTATTGAAGATACAGTGTTGTACCTTGGGTCATGGCCTGTGGTACAACATGACGCGATGGCCCAACGTACAGCAAGTGACAAAAGAGAAGAATAACACAAAGTCGATAGATGTGCGAACTCAGCAGGCGTACTGTTCATATCAAATGCAGTAGCTTCAGAAGTGAAATGTTACCTGTTCTTAAACTGTACAAAACATAAAAACATTGTAACAAACATGTGTTACAGTCTTCTTAAAAAAATACTTTACACAGTCGAGTTTTTCATTGTGCTCCTAACAGTAAAGCCTTGTACAAAGCACATACTCTTAACGCAGTGCTCATGGTGAAGAAATCTTAAAGTAAGCATTAATATTTTGTATATATTTGTAGATGGCAGGGCAATTGCTAATGGCCAAAGGTACAAAATACACAAGGCACAACACTTCCCCCTTTTTTGCGTAAATGTACCTGAATATAAGGTGATATTTTTTCTTAATTTATCATCTCACAGTTGCGGGGGCTCATGCTATAATTGTGCAGAAAGTTTAAAGATGTTGTGTGTAGGTACCGTATTTTACTGAAAATTGGAGATCGTGAAGAGGGATTATGTTATATGCAAGTGAATACATTATTATACCAACTTACGTAGGAACTGTGAGGATGTTTCAGAGGAACTGGAATAATTCGTAAGTAGAACAAACACATTCTGGAAATACCTTATTCTTCTAAAGAGGTGTACTGAAAGTTTAATGATTCACATGTGACAAGGACATGTGTGACATGTGTCACTCATGATGTTCCCCAGTCTGAAGTCACAACTGGTTGACATACTGACAGACATGTCAACAGCTGACTATCATGTACTGTAATTGAGAGTGCCTACTTAATACTATGTGCTCGCCATCATGTGTTCTGAGGATTCTGGTCTGCTGGGATGTGACATTGTAATTGGTTTAGTGTTTCAGGACATTTTGAAAGAATGTACTGTTTTCTTCTACAGCAGGGCTGGCCAACTGCAACCCACATGAGGGCCACATAATTTGTTAAGGACTCACCTAAGGCCCACACGTGTATTCATGTCCTATATCAAAAGGGAGGGGGATTGAATTAACTGGAGGCCGTTACTTGCAAACAATAAGTTACACTAAAAGTGTGGTTAAATGATAAACATACTAAATTTAGTGAAACGCAAAGAATGATTGGTTTACTGTGTGTTGTCTTAAACATAATGAGTTATATTTTCTGAACATTTTCTCTGCTAATATACTTGGCATGTTATACCCTGGAGACCTATTACAATGTAGTTTTAAAGTGTATTGCTGAGACTGTTGAGGTGACCAAGGGCCGCTAATACTACTCAAGGGCCACATGTTGACCAGCCCTGTTCTGCAATATCCCTCCACCCTTGAAGATGCAGGCACTGTGTTCCTTCAAAACCATGGGAGACACTAACCTGATGACACTGTGTCATATCCCAGATGTACAGAATCCTCAGCAAAACCACTGTGGAGACTGTGAATCTTGCATCGCACATAATGTTTGCTGCAGAAAACCGCTCACAGAAGAAGGTTAGCAATGTGCCGAATGATGAGCTGGATGAGCATGGCTGCCCACAGCAGAAGGTGGCTCTGTTATGTGGCCCGCCAGGCCTTGGGAAGACAACTCTGGCCCACATGGTGGGCGTACATGCTGGTTACAACGTAGTGGAGGTGAATGCTAGTGATGATCGGAGCCCGGATGTGTTCAGGACACAGCTGGAGGCAGCCACGCAGATGAGATCTGTGATGGGTGTAAATCCACGACCAAACTGCCTGGTGCTGGACGAGATTGATGGTGCACCTGCGGTAGGTTTTGTTCCTGAGATTTTGGGGTCCTAAATTAGCAAGAGGGAAAAATTTGATTCAATGCAATAGACTCTGGATTGTCTCCATGCAGCTTGACTCTGCAAATTTCAGTAGCCATTAGCCACTGACAGAGAAGGGTTTTATTGGACGATGCTGCCAGTTGTGCAGATCACACAGTGTTGGTGGTAAGTGAATGAAATAAGAGGATGGAACATTGGTGCAATGATAATGACAGGGAAAAACCAAAGTACTGGGAGACAAACATGTCCTCGTGCCACTTTGTTCATGACAGATCCCACATGGACTGACCTGGGGTCAAACCCGACCTAATGTGAGAGACCAGAAAGCGACCTCGTAAGCCATGGCCCTTAGCTGCTGATTATAATGTCCCATAGTGATATAAGTGTTGTCCATTGCATTTGTCTTGGTAATACATGCCGGTGATGCTCTACAATAGTTTGCAGTGGACTGTACACTTTCTTACCCTGTTGCAGCTGTGAATTATACCATTTTGTGCTTCTCACTCTGGTCTGCTTACTCAGCAAGGGTTGCTTTCTTCTGTTGTCAGGATATTTATTTTCCTGTCTGGTGGGTAGTATAGACTGTGCAGTCTGCATTTCATTACAGATTTTAACTGCACATAAAATTCGTTAGTTTTTGTACAGTACTTAATTTAAATTTTAGTGGCAATGTGTTCCTTGCCTCTTTTTAAGGGTGCTGTTCGATGATGCTGTCAGTTGCCAAGATTGTTAGTGTTAGTGATGGATGTGTGAATGACTGTGAGGCATTGGTGGAATGGTACTGACAGGTGAAACTGAAGAACCGGGAGAAAAACGTTACACAGCGTCGGTGGTAGATGAATGAATGAGTATGGAGCATTGATGGAATGATACTGACAGGGGAAACTGAAGTACTGGGAGAAAAGCATTACACAGCATTAGTGGTAGATTAATGAATGAGTGTGGAGCATTGATGGAATGATACTGACAGGGGAGAACAGAAGCACTGGTAGGAAAACATTATACAGCGTCGGTGGAAGATGGATGAATGAGTATGGAGCATTGGTGGAATGATACTGACAGGGGAAAACCACAGAAATTGGAAGAAATGTGTTCATATGCAGCTTTGTGCACTACAAGTTACATATGGAGTGGCCTGTGATTGAACATGGTCCTCCATGTTGAGAGGCCAGTGACTAAGTACCTGAACCATAGCGTGGCCATGTTCTTCGTCCTTTTACCTTTAATTCATGTTTAGCTGGCGCAGTTTTTCTTTTTCTTTTAATAGTAGTGTTGTTTTTATTTCAACCTTTGTATTTTATTTAGCCTCATACTACATTATTTGGGGGCAGTGTGTTCCTCTGACATCTTGATAGCCTTATGCTGCATTGCACAGTGTTGTAACACGGAAGACTTAAAGTCTAAAAATTGGAATGAGTGAATATTTGTGTTTTACTGATCTAGGTTATATGAGAAGCAGGCATATCCACACAGTACTGAGGATCAAGGTGCAAAAGAATCTGAATGGACAGAATACTGACTACACAGCATCACATCCCAGCAGACCCTCCCTGCCCCCCCCCTCCCAACATGCGCGCGCGCGCGCGCGCACACACACACACACATGCACGCACGCACCTGTGCACGTGGGTAGGTATGTATATGAAGTGGAAGATTTTAAATTCTGTCCGTATTTTGTCCACATGTAGCAAGCAATTCTTCTGGTTATGGATTCCTACAGTAGGTGGCAGTGACTGCTGAAAAAAGTCTGACACTTTGAAGCTGTTGACTTACACTTCAGTCAGTACTGCAGCTTTGACCTTAGCCAATGGAAAGGTATCTCCAGGTAGTAGTACTGCCTATTCTGTATGCTGTCTTTTAAATTCATCCATATTCAGTATATCTGTGGTAACATAATATCCCACAAGGTCTGTAATATATAACAATATATTGGGGGAAGGGTGCTATGTGGCTATCACAGCTGGAAATTCAATTTGCATATTTTACTTTTGAAACTTGAGAGATGTTTATACCCACAGCCTTATTATTCATTGCCTTGGGAACCTCAAATCCCATATTATTACAGCACAAGAGACCTCACCCATTCAAAATTACTCATTTATTTTCAACCGTATGAAAGCTGAAGACCAGGACAACCTTTAACCTTTTAAAGCCTAGCGGTAACTTTACGTACCACCAGGTTTAACATTAAAAAATTCTACGTGGTGCCCACATTGCATTTATACGTTTTGTACAGGTCTCAAAACAATCAGCAACTTTTGCCTTGTACAGCATTAACAGATTGGTTTATATAACCGAAGTGGAAAGTGTTTACTGTGCAGTACGCACTGAGTCCTTAAATAAAACATATACGTTCCATCTTTAAAGGGTTAAAATGATTACTGGGTGGAGGAAAGTGTAAGGCCTAGCTTTGTGACCAAATGAAGAAGCAGAAGTTCAAGATTTTTCTTATTCTGTACGGACAGAATCTTTTTAATCTGTTATAATAACACCAGTTTTATAACTGTCATTACAAAATTATACCCCGGCACTATTGTGTTATTAATTTAGATAAATGTAACCTTTTCTGTGCAGGCATCCATAGATGTTCTTATCAAATTTGTGCTGGGAAAATACACGGGTAAGGCAGCACGTGGCAAGAAGAAGGGTCATAGTGGCAGCGTATTGAAGCGGCCTGTCATATGCATCTGTAATGACATGTATGTTCCAGCTCTGCGATCACTCAGGCAGATTGCACTTATCGTTCACTTCCCGCCAACAGCGTCCTCAAGGTTAGCATCACTGCTGTTATGTTTACGTGGTAGGTGCTCTTCTGCCAGTACTTGTCTGATGTTGTAATGCAGCAACTGGCCCTTTGTTTTGTGTATGGCCCGCAGACAGGCTATTGTGGTAGCTTTTTGAAATTAGACGTCTGGTCAGAGTCAAGTTATGTACTCAAACAGTGAAGTTCCAGGGTTGATGCTGTCACACAAGTATGCTTTGGTGCATGAATGAACTCTTGCTCTTTCTGTTAGTTTGTGTTATGACTGCCAAAGATTATTGAAAACAAAGATCTAGCTTGCTCACTTCTGTAACAGCAGTGTGCATGAATTGTGTTCGTCTTCATTGCCATGTGAATGAGCTTTAGGTTTTGTTTACAACTCTGGAAAGCAGCTCCAGAATCATATAAAATGCTTGAAACTGTCCCACATGTATGTCACTGGTTAGTTTGAAAGATGCAGAGAGGGACTGTAGGACCTGCAAGATGATCCCAGCAGTGGGCAGTGTCACCTGCTTCAAATCTGGACAGAGTAGCAGAAGTTCATGAACTGGTGCACAGAGACTGTCGAACGCATAGACACATTCAGAATTTTTTTTTGAGGGGGTGCTAAACGTGATGCTATGTATAATTTGTTTTTGATTTTAAAAACTATGTTATGAAAATCATGTCAAAATCTCCAGGGTACTAATGATGAGCCAATTCCAGTGGCTAATGTAGGCTAAAGTGGAAATCATGCAAAACTTTTGATAGCATTGTGCCTACAAAATTGTATTTTTTTAAATTTTGCTTGTTTGGGGTGGGAACATGCTGCAGATAGGCCCCCCCCCCCCGGGTGCACCAATTGTCAAATGACCCTCAAATTGATGGAGCATCAACCCTGTACATTAAGGGAGAGATAGAATGTGAAGATTCGGGAACACAAAAGTCGTATCTGCAGTTTGTTCCGCACAGTTTCATGCAAGAGCGCCGTCTGTTATGATAGTGGAGCACTTCCTGGTGACTCGTAGCATGGTTGAGATCAGCCATTCACCTTTTTCACCTCACTTCATGCCTGCCAGTGTTTTTGTGTTTCCTAAAGTGACAACCATCCTCAAAGATAAGAGATTTCAGGATGTCAAGGATGTCCAGAAGAAGGTAACCTCTGAATTAAATGCAGTTTCTTTGGACACCTTTGATAACTGTTTTGTGCACCCTTTAGAAAGATGTAACAATTGCTACCATGAAAGGAGATAAGATGTAAGGAAAATAAAATAAATTTATTCTTATTTAATGTTTGTCTGTTCTTATAACATCAAGCCCAGAGCTCCATTTTTTGATCACTAATATCTGAAATTTAGAAATGTGGTTCCATTTGTTTGTTTTGTCTCTGTGTGCAGGTTAGCGCAACGGCTGCTGGAAATTGCTCGCAAGCAGGATCTCAGGACTGATATGGGTACACTTATAGCCCTTGCTGACAAGTCCAACAATGACATTCGCTCATGTCTGTCTGTGCTTCACTTCTTCAAGTCGCAGAAGAAAGATATTCGCCTGGTTGACATTCAGAATAGCAGCATTGGGCAGAAAGACGTGCAGAAGGGCTTGTTTGCTGTTTGGCAGGAGGTGTTCCAGATACAGCGTGCCAAGAGGTGAGGAGCTACGGATGTGTGTAAATTCGCAGGACAGAAATTGTCGCTCTGCATCTCTATGAAAGTTAACCCTTTAAAGACGAAGCGTATCTGTTTTATATAAGGACTCAGTGCGTACCGCGCTGTAAACACTCTCCACTTCGGTTATAAAAACCAGTCTCTTAATGTTTTATAAGACAAAAGTTGCTGTTTGTTCTGAGATCCATACAAAACTCATGAACGCAATGTGGGCACCATGTAGAATTTTTTAATGTTAAACCTGGTCTTATGTAAAGTTACCGCTAGGCTTTAAAAGGTTAAAATACAGCAACTCCCCAATTTACGACCATCCCACTTATGACCAACCAGAGTTATGACCAAAATTTTTTTAATGAAAATTTCAATTCAGACTATAAAAATGTTTTTCCTGCATTGTATTCAACAATTGCCTGAATAACCTTTCTACATTTCATTGAAGAAACTCTCTTTTTATTGTACGAACTCTTCTCAGGCTGATAGCTGTGTCAGTTGTTTAAAAACCTCCGACGTTTCAGAGACACACTCAGTCTCCAGTCTTCTCTGAGGATGGAGACTGAGTGTATATCTGAAACATCGGAGGTTTTTAAACAATTGACACGGCTATCAGCCTGAGAAGAGTTCATACAATTTTGTGACTGTGAAAGCCTGAAGACATATATTTCTTTTTATTATTTGAACAGAAAGGCTACTTATTTCAATTGCCCTGATATAACACCTCATTTTGTATGATCGCTTACAAACCAATTTGACTTATGACCAGGTGTTTGGAACGTATCCTGTTTGTAAGTCAGAGACTAACTGTAATCAAACACCATATTGCCCACTTGAGTACACAACTGCAGCACTGTGCAGTGTTTTGTCTATGCAGGTACAACTGAGTACAAAAGAATTGCCTTTGTATAAAATGAACACATACAGCAGCAGTGTGTATGTGTTTCTTTGTCGTAAATTTGCCTCAAAAATGTTAGCAAAGAATGACGGATCTCTTGAAATATTTCATGTATGTGCAAGTGGCTGACAGAAAATGCCGGATTTATCAGTCCATCCTATTTGGCATAAATATAGCTGCCCAAAATCCATGGAGCAGTGTCTTGTGAAGGTTAAGGTGCTCATTTGGTCAAGGAGTGGCACACCTTGTGTGGAACCAAAAGGTTTGTTGTCATATTTACAATAATAGCCCGCAATATAAATATGTCATAATGAGTTTAAGTCAAAACCAACAAATGCACAAGGTAATCAATTTAATATGCTGGAATAATTGGACTTGCCTGTGGACTGGAAAAAAATTTTGTAAGTTGGAAGAACATTTGAATTTTACTAACTTAAAGTGGAGTTTTGTTGTACATGTATAGTTGTATCATGTCCTAAGAAGTATATTTGTTTATAGTAATGAATTTATAAAGAGGTAAAAGGTAAATTTCGCTGTAGAACAGGCTGTGTAGGGCCAGGGGGGGAGTAGCAGTATAGCTCTACTCTTTCTTTAACCTCGGCACCAGATGTGAGTGGGTGGTCAACGCCACGCCCCGCTGCTTTACCCTCTAGAAAAGAGACCCAGTACCCATTTTATAGGAGGGTGAATGGGCCAGATGTCCGGTCTGGATGGGTGTGGAAAATCTCACTCTCGCCAGGATTTTATCCCTGGACCGTCCAGGCCGTGGCAAGTCGCTATACTGACTGTGCTGTCCCGACGCAACAATGAATTGGTATGGACAGTGAACTGAAAGTGTTACAAAGTTGTGTAAGTGATGAACATGTGAACAGAAAATACTGAGTTTCTGTTAATTTTTATAGACTTGTTTGGAAATGTAACAGTAGACATCTGTGTCTTGTTTGACTTGATTTAAAGCTTCAAAACAACTGAATTATATGTAATAGCACACAAAAATTCTGAATTATATTTCCCAATCAGTGATTACTGAGGTGGGGAGCATTCTTTTGTCAGCACTCAAGCAACTGGAGTCTGAATATTACCGTTTGTTTGCATTTAATGCTGAGACTGACAGTGCGTTGTTCTATGCGTCTGGCCTACACGTGCATGCTGTGGTGCTTACATACAGACAGTTCTGCCTCTTGTACTGAAGATGACGTGTAAGCATGCTGATGCTGACTGTCTTCGGAACCATTGCATAGTACTGTCTCCGAATTTGAACCGTCTTTACAGTTTAATCACCTAACCTGTAAGCTGCTCGAACAGTCATAGCACTATGCATCTCGTACGGATGTGGATTGCAACATATAAAGCCTATGTGTATCTGAGATTTGTGGTTATCTTGGCACTGGGTATTAATACTGCCATTTTGTGTGTGTGTGTGTGTGTGTGTGTGTAATTCTGTGCTGTGTGGTAGATAGGTGGAGGATCCTGCTGGCTCCATGTTCAGCAGAGAATCAGACGTCTGCTCTGAACATGAAAGCAGGATGTAGGTCTAAAATGTTGGTACTTTTCTTCCATGCTGTATGGCATGGGTCTCAAGCCTGTGGCTTGCCAGGTTGTGTTATGTGGCCCGTGGCCACATTTATAAATTATGTACATATTATAAATGTTACACAATAATGTCGGCAGTTAGGTGTGTCACTTGCGGCCTGTGAACCGGCCTGCTGTAACACATATGGCCCTCTGCCATGAAAATGTTGGGTGCCCATGCTGTAGGGAATCACACTGCACAAGGCAGGGATTTTCACATTTTGTTTATTTTCAGGAACATGGTCGGCACACTGTTGTCAACTGCGAATGGAAAACTTGAACCAATGTCTGACTTGAACTCCCCCGAGATGAAATGTGGTGACATGTCTCTTGCTTCAAGGTAACTTTACGAGAGTCACAGCGTGTGCTATGCACATAGTACAGTTATATGGTAATCGCTTGGTTTACGAGCTGAATTTGATTCTTGAAAACTGATCGTGAGGTGAAAACTTGTGAAATGAAAATTAATTTCCCATTCCACCCCACATTGTAAATTTTAGATTGTTACAGAGGGCAAAATTCCTTCCCAAACAAAGTTTACATTTTTACAACACAGAACAGTAACCAAACATGAAAAAAATAACAAAGACGGTCAAGTTAGTATAGTTAAATAACATTCTTAGCCATTAACCTACACATAAACAATAGTTATGTCATGAGAGTTGTATGGAAATGCATCAAATTTAGTTACCGTCCATATTATAAATTCGATATACAAACATTCATCAAGACTTAGTAGTGCAAAATTATCAGCACTGAGAAGAGCGACTGTCATGACAAAGTTACAAGAACAGTGGGATATGCTTCAGTGCCAGTGCTTCTGTGCAGACTGCTTAGACGCCGTGACATACTGTGCGTCTCAGATGGTTCGGGAACTGACACCAGCTGAGAAAAGGTGCCAGCAACAATGGTTAGTTTCTGAGCGGAAGGAGCTACCACAAGCGATAGATGCCGTGACATCCTGTGCATCTGAGAAGGTTTGGGAACTGACACCAGCTGAGAAGAGGTGGCAGGAACAATGATCAGTTTCTGACAGGAGAGAGGTAGCATAAGAGAAGTGCTCCGACCCATGGGTCATCGTTACAGTGCAGGGTGATACAATATATTTGAGTGCGATGCATGACATGGGAAGAGGCAAGGCCACTTGGAAGATGTAGCATAGAGTGCAGGATTATAGTTAAGTGGGTATGAGGATTTGAAATGTATTTAACTGCCTCAGGAGAGGGTTAAATGGTACACTTGATACGAGTGACAGTGAGTCTGTAGGTTTCGTAACAACATGGATTATCTGTAAGTTGTCAGGTAATACTGTTGACCATACAGTTAGTTTGTGTGTTTGTTTGTTCATGTAATGCTGTGCTTTTGACTCGTCTTTCTGATTGAATTTGTGCAGGAAGATTCTGTAGTGATCATAGCAATGGTGCATGTGCAGGTTGTTGTAAAATTGGCACTGGAGTTTAAGACTGCCTGCATCTTGTTATGTTTCATTTCGTAGTCCTTACCTCTTCTACCTACTCGCGGTAGGTGTCGAGGTTTTTATTTTTCACTTGATCACACTCAGGCACACACCATAGTCGGTAGGACTCCTCTGGACGCGGGATTGGCCCGTCGCAGAGACCTCTACCTGACAACACAAACACTGTACAAGAGACAAACATCCATGCCCCCAATGGTATTCGAACCCACGATCCCAGCAAGCGCTCAACCACAGACCTACGCCTTAGACCGCACAACTACTGGCATCAGCGTCTTTTTATGTACGATGTTAAAAAAGTTATTCAGACTGATGGCCACCATGGTTGATACAAAGTGTCTAGACACATGCAACTGGCAGGCACCAAAACTCGCAGCACTGTCAATACATGTGCTAGCAGTTGTGCAAACATGGGAAAAACCACTTGCTATGGAAACTCACAGCCTGACATGAAGCTATATTGCTGTTTTCGTGTCATTCTCTGTATATGTGAGAAATATAGTGCGTGAGTTCTCCTAAGAAGTGTGTCTGCTAGAAAGGAGAGATTTGAACTGCAAGTGTGTTTGGAATTTCATGGGTTCTGTTACTACTGCTGCATTATGTCCTGTACTTCTGAGTGATGTACAAAAACATTTAATGACTGTGTCATAATATTTAATGCTTTAAAAGTGTGAGTACATTTCTTTTTATACAATAAAACTAAAAAATTCGTAATTTATTTTATGGGACATGTACTAAAAACCAACAGAAGTAAACAAGAGAAAACTGACTCTGCTTACCGACAAAAAAAAAACTTGCATTTTAGTGATTGACTAAAAACAAAAAGCACAAAGACAGCCATCAGTATGGGAATTAAAATGCTGCAGAGGTTTGGATAAAACCACTAGGATAAAGTCTGGAGTCTTTTTTATATTGTACATATGTCTTACACTTTATATCACATATGTATAATAACGTGGGATTCCACTGTTAGGGAACTGGCATTGTAAAACTGCACCAATTTACATATAATTTAATTGGACCGCCTGAGGGTGTTTGTTTACAACAACTGAAATCTAGCAGGAAATTATATATATATGTATAAGTGTGCCAACCAAATGTGTATCTATGTATATGCATTATGTCAGTATAGCTGGAACATAGGATCTTCATCAATCCAGAAGATGGTGTTTATCACGGGGATACATGCATGTGGATTTCTTATTACAAAAATTTTTGTTATTTTGGCAGGATGCACAAGGTATTGCGCACAGTGCAGTGCTGCGGTGACTATGATCGTCTCATACAGGGTGTCTACGAGAACTTCCTCAATATGAGCTTCAGGGATAGCCGACTCGAAGCGGTGAGATACAAATAAGGCATCACTTTTGTGTGCCCAGTTCATACACCACCAACTTCCTGCATGTTGTCAGTGACATTTTATGTGATTGTGAGATAATGCTGTAATTAGAAGAACACCTGTTTGTACACAACGCATGATGATGATGACAGTGTCACCTTGTTCGACACTGCAGAACTACAAGAATTGACACTGTTTTCTGATGTACCCTTTAGTGCTGTAGAATGTCGGAGAGTTTTGTGCTTTAGTGGGGGGAAGTGATATTCCAGTACTGCAGTACAGGTTTTGGATGCAGTTTGATTCCGTGTTTCCATGCCTAGCTACCTAGCTAGCTAACCAACCAACCAACCAACCAACCAACCAACCAACCAACCAACCAACCAATCAACCAACCAACCAACCAACCAACCAACCAACCAACCAACTAACTAACTAACTAACTAACTAACTAACTAACTAACTAACTAACTGCATGGAACAGAGCCCTTCTTGGGAAGCAAATATTTCCTCAGCTAGTCGAGGAATTTTCCGCATTTTATAGAACTTTAAGGTTCATTACTGTGTTTAGAAGAACTGGCCACTTGTATCCAACATGAGCCAGATTAATCCAGGCCATACCCCATTATATTTCTGGAAGTCTATTTTAATATTATCCTCCAGCCTATGCCAGGTCTTCAAGTGGCCTCTTTTTTTTCAGGTTTTCCCTCCAAAACACTGTATGCAGCCTCCTATTTAATGGGTACTTCTGTTTTTTTCCTGGGGGTTTAGCAGCCTGGGCATGAAGTTGACCACTCACCTCTGTCTAGTGCTGAGGTTAAGAATGGGTGGACCTATATCTCTGCTCCTCCTATGTGCCTTCATGGCATAGACAGGGACAACTTTGCTTTTTCTTGTTTGGTGGTTAGTGGGTTGAAATCTGACATACATGCAAATCAAGTCATGTGAAGGTATGCAGAACAGAAACCTTGCACAATTCACGGGATGTGTGTAGTAGGCTCCGACACAACAAATTAAGGAGGGGAATGTGAGAATGAAGGTCGCTAGCTATTTTAAACATACTGATGTAAATATTGGTACATTACGTCTGTGTTTTTCTAAATTAATTCCCTGAAGATGACCTAATAAAATGTTGAAATGTGTTAGAGAGGAAATAAATAGCTGTTAGATTACAGTTTATATGTAGGTACGTTGTTGTCTGTTATAATTTGTTTATTGATATTTGTACCCTTCGTAGCAATGTAGCAAATGTTGTAATGTGCAGGTGTCACTGGGGCTGGAATGGTTCTGTGCTGCAGATGTACTAAGCCACAAGATCCAGACCACACAGAACTACATTCTGATGCCGTACCAACCGTACGCATTTGTGATGTGGCACTTCCTGTTTTCTTCTTTCTCCTGGCCGAAGATCACATACCCCAGTGCTGGCTATGAGGTAGGACCATCTCCATGTTTCTTGGTTTAAGGTTGTGTACATATTTTTGTTGTACCACAATTTTTTGTATTTAAGACTGATAAGAGGGATTTGAGTTTCACTCCCCACATGATCCTGAACTTGTTTTGGACTGGTTTAGTGCAAACTGGTAACAGATTATCTGCTGTAAGAATACATGGTTCACCCCATAAGTCAGGGCAACTTTTTTTTGACCTAAGTATGGCATCGTGAGACATGGAGTATATATGTTTCAAAATACGTGGCATATAGCTGTAAACGTTACCATCAGACGACAGTGTACACACGGGAGTGCATACGCATTTTATGTGCCAATGTCGTTGCGTTGGTGATCTTATTCTGGTACATTTGGCTTGAGGTGGTGCAGATTAGTGCGTCAGGTGATGCAGCTGGTGTTCGCCACCTTCCTGATTGTTGCCAGCAAACCATAGACAGCCTTAGGGACGACTCTGAAGGTTGTTAATAGTCTGCACCAGTAGTTTGCATCATAATCTTTGTTCCATAGTCCCTCTGCATGGCACAATGAAAGAGTGAAGCTGATGCAAAAGATGAGTTTTTTGCTTGCCTCCTTCCAGTGGCTGTTGTACGCATACTGCCATCTTATGGTAACATGTACAAACATATGCCATATGCTTTCAACTTTATGTATTCCATTTCCTACATTGTCACATTTTTGGCTAAAAAGTAGTTTCCATGACTTATGAAATTATACTCGTATGTGACACAAAGGTAATTTTTTGTTTGTAACTTGTTTATGTCCTTGGGAGCTGAAAAAGCTCAGTTGATGTAGTGACTAGGCCTTGGGCTGGACGACCTGCGGTTTGATTCATGGCAGGGGCAAGAGAGCTGTCTCTTCTTCAAAACATCCAGACCGGCTCTGGGGCCCACCCAGCCTTCTGTAGGTATAACAGATAGTGGGGCGGGGGGGGGGGGGGGGGTAAAGTGGCTGGAGTGTGAAGTTAAACACTTTTCCATCTGGTTTTGAGGTTAAGAATGAGTGGAGCTATACCTCAGCTCACCTGTATTCCTTGATGTTATACACAGAGAGAACTGCACCTTTCATGTCCTTAGTGTTCGTCACCTGTATCTAATACGTAACTTTATGCTAACATATGATGCTGTAAGCACCTTAGTCAGTGTAGTGACTCGGCTGTGGCCTGGGTGATCCAGGGTGCACTTCACAACAGGAGTAAGAGATTTGCTCTTCTTCAGAACATCCAGAGCAACTCTGGAGCTCCCCCAGCCTCTTATTCAATGGATACCAATTTTTACCTGCGGTAAAGCAGTCCGGGCTTGGACTTGAGCACCCACCTGTGTCTGGCGTCAAGGTTAAGAATGGCTAGTGCTGTAGCTCTGCTCCCTGTGTACATCTTTATGGTGTGAACAGAGGCAATGTTGATGCCATGAAATTCGAATGTCCTTAGAAGACATGTTTGATAAATTTTATAA
Source organism: Coptotermes formosanus (assembly GCA_013340265.1). Taxonomy (NCBI): domain Eukaryota; kingdom Metazoa; phylum Arthropoda; class Insecta; order Blattodea; family Rhinotermitidae; genus Coptotermes; species Coptotermes formosanus. Next base: position 233,047 of record BLKM01000291.1, read on the forward strand.
GCAAAGTCTGATGCTGCAGTCTTGACCACAACATAAGGATGTCTTTACTGCTTCATGATGTAATACAGTTTCTGTGGATAATTGTGCTGTGAATTTGAAATATTCGTAGGAGACGGGTTCATAGGTGTTATCGATAAAACATGGCACTGCATTGCCAATCAAAGCACAGGTACCTGTTGATGGTGCTGTTGTAGATAATTCAGATTATTGTGTGGTTTCTATGGACACAAAGTACTGTGCTTTCATTCACAACCTGTGTCCTATCTTAATGATGGAAAGTAGGTAACCGTGGCAACAATATGTGACGTTAACTTTACTCACTCACAAAGCAAGCACATTATGTCAGGCAGATCCTGAGGCGTCTGCTCCTGGGACATGTCCATGTAGTGAATTACATCTTACATGAACATAATGAAGAACTTTGATATTTTTTTCCATTCTGTGTATTATAGTTGAATTTCTGTCCTATCAACCAAAAAAATGCACACAACTGTCGTAGGTTCATAATAATATTTTTAATATTTTAATTGTTTTATATAACAACAATTAACGTCCTCTCTGATGATGGACCAATAGTAAGGTGTGAAACATGTAGGGGTGTAGTGTTGTTAAAATATTACTGTGAACCTAATGACTGTTGTGTGCCTTTGTTGGTTAATATTACAGATAATGAGAAATGCTAACAGCCTTCCCTACTGTTTATTTATTATTATAAACAAAGGCAATTTATATAGGAAGTGTAAATTGCAAGGTGTATTCCATTGGAGTTTTCTAAAAGTATTCGTCATGATTTTATGCCATAAGAAGGTGGTATCATGTCACAGCACTTATTGCACTACCTCCGGTAGTACCAGGTAGATCATGCTGCGTTGTGTCTAGGCTGTGGGTTGGATGGCTGCAGAATCAGGAGTTGATTCTTCGCAGCTGACAGACATTTCTCTTTCCTGCGCAGTATCCACAGTAGCTGTAGGGCCCATCCAGTTTCCTGTCCCAAACCTGACAGTAAAATGGCGGCAGCATAATGCTGACTGTTCACCTGCATCCAGTGCCAAAGTGTATGAAAGACCAGAAATATACTTCAACAAGAAAACCGATGCTCATAGTGGACTGTCACAGCAATGTTATTGTTCTAGCTTGACCGGTGAGAGATGCGTTTCTTTTCATTGGACTCGATGCTGTGTCACGGACAAGACATGCACCTGGTAGATCTGTGTTTGGAGGCACAAGGTAGACTGTCATCATTCAGCATCAGTTGATATGTCTGTTCAGAGGCACAGTGTAAACTGTCATCATTCAGCATCAGTTTATGTGTCTGTTCAGAGGCACAGTGTAAGCTGTCATAATTCAGCATCAGTTGATATGTGTGTGTTCAGAGGCACAAGGTCGACTGTCATCACTTCGGCATCAGTTGATATGTGTGTGTTCAGAGGCACAAGGTGGACTGTCATCATTCAGCATCAGGCGATATGTCTGTTCAGAGGCACAGTATAAACTGTCATCATTGAACATCAGTTGATATGTCTGTTCAGAGGCACAGTGTAAGCTGTCATCATTCAGCATCAGTTGATATGTCTGTTCAGAGGCACAATGGAGACTGTCATCATTCAGCATCAGTTGATGTGTCTGTTCAGAGGCACAGTAAGCTGTCATCATTCAGCATCAGTTGATGTGTCTGTCCAGAGGCACAGTGTAAGCTGTTATCATTCAGCATCAGTTGATGTGTCTGTTCAGAGGCACAGTGTAAGCTGTCATCATTCAGCATCAGTTTATGTGTCTGTTCAGAGGCACAGTATAAGCTGTCATCATTCAGCATCAGTTGATATGGGTGTGTTCAGAGGCACAAGGTGGGCTGTCGTCACTTCGGCATCAGTTGACGTGTGTGTCGAGAGGCACAAGGTGGACTGTCATCACTTCAGCATCAGTTGATATGGGTACCAGGACTAGTTCCTGGGGGGTAAAGGCGGCCAGTGCCTAGGGCTGCCAACCTTACCCCCTGCATGTGCCGATTGTCTAGAAATCTGGGAGCCTCAACCTCCTGGAACCGTAGGGGCATGTCCAGGCCTGCAATGGGATTGCTTTACCTTTACTTTTACATGAAACATTGGATTTTGTCAGATTTCTCAAGAATGTTTTACTGTAATGAAATGTGGATGTTAGGAGCATTTAGAGATTAGATTATTTTTGTTACATTTTCCATGTGGATAATATTTAACGAAATTAAATGGAAGTTTAACAAAAAAATTGGAGGAGTGATTTGGAAAGAATACTAAAAGGTTGACCACTTCCCATATTTAAAATTCTGTTGCCACCTGGGGGGGGGGAAGGGGGGGGTTGGACCACAACTGCAATACAGAAACCAGCACCACCAAGCTGGGATTCATAGGAACAGGTCTTATGTGTAAATTAACATTCGTTTCTTATGTCACGCTGTAAGCAAGCTGCTGGTGCACACAGGTGCCGTAATATTTCGATCAGACTGCGTTACTGTTTTTGCTCAAAATCGGGGAACTGCATTGCTGTATGGATCCCTACAGGTACGTTGTTTGAGGTCAACAGATATACTTAAAGGCAGTACAATCTGTATCTGGGATAGCTCAGTCACTGTAGTTACTACGGCCACGTACTGGACGGTCCGGGGTTCGATTACCGACAGGACTATGAAATCTTCGCTCTTCTGGGATGTTATGCAGCGTGGATTGGCAGTTAGTTACCGACACTACAGTAACTAACTGCCAATCTATGCTGTGTAATAGGGAGCACGCGGTGGCGCAGTTTGTTGAGGCACTGCGCTACGAGCCAGGAGGTCGCGGGTTCGATTCCCGATGGTGTTGTTCGAATTTTTCATTGACATAATCCTTCCACCCGCACTATGGCCCTGGGGTCGACTCAGTTTCTAACAGAAATGAGTACCAGGAATATTTCCTGGGGGATAAAGGCGGCCGGTGCGTAGGGCTGACAACCTTACCACCTTCATGTGCCGATTGTCTGGAAATTCTGGGAGCCTCAACTTCCTGGAACCCTCAGGACCTGTACAGATATTGCTTTACTTTTTTTCACTGCGTAACATCCCAGAAGAGCGAAGATCTGTTTTACACCGCGGCGGAAGCCTGAAGTCACGCAGGTGTCTCCTCCATAACCTTCTAGACCAGCTCTGGGGCCCACTGGGTGGGTACAGGGAGTACTTTTCTCGGAATTAAGGCGGCCGGGGACGTGAGGCTGACCACCTCCATCTAGTGCCGAAGTCAGGAATGAGTGGAGCCCGTCCCCCACTTCCCCTGCGTGTGTTCGTAGCATTTACAGTCTTCTAGGATCTTAGCCTTGTACTTCGCTGTTTAGGTGCCATAGTAGGAACGTGCTGCGTCAGAGGAACGTCTTCTGTCCTGAAGATGGAAGCATAGGGTTTCTCTGAACTTGCGACCCCGTCGTCGTTGTCCCCCCCCCCCGAGACCCTCATATCTGACAGTGTAATAAAGTATGTCAGGGCTGAGGATTCAGACCATCTGCGATGTGACGCCGTGTCGTTGGGGCGAGTAGCTACCGACGTTTCCGTATGATTTTATCTTCAACGGTCAGGCAAAGAAGAACAGTCCTGCTGGACTCTGTGACTCTGAAGATGAAGGTGCTAATATAGTTCGACACGTCGGGAAGCACCCTCCCAACGACACAGCATCACATCACAGAGGGCCTGAATCCTAAGCCACACCGCTGTGAGCACCTGAAATCTTGCAAATGTGAGGGTTCCAAATACATTTGTTTATTTCTAAAAATGTCACTCCGTTGTGTTATTTGTAACAGACTGTAGATAGAATCCGCCCAAACACAACTACCTTCCTTTTATTTACTGAACAACATGTTTCGACCGTTTTAGGTCGTCTTCAGGTTCACAGTTATTATTTTTCAAAACATATTAACCCTTTAAAGACGAAGCGTATCTGTTTTATATAAGGACTCAGTGCGTACCGCGCTGTAAACACTCTCCACTTCGGTTATAAAAACCAATCTCTTAATGTTTTATAAGGCAAAAGTTGCTGTTTGTTCTGAGATCCGTACAAAACACATAAACGCAACGTGGGCACCACGTAGAATTTTTTAATGTTAAACCTGGTGGTATGTAAATTTACCGCTAGGCTTTAAAAGGTTAAGGAATGGATAAAAATTTGTAAAATGCGATAAACCTGTTAAAAATGTTGTGGCCACAATAAAACATTCATACGTGTGGAGAAAGGCCACCGCACTGTGACGATGTCCTGTGCCAATTATCAGCTTTTTTCGGTCGCACCATAACCTGAATATGTTTCCCTTTGCTGCCGTTTATCCAAGGCCCAGTTGGCGCAGTTGGTTGAGGCACTGCGCTACAAATCGGAAGTGCGCGGGTTCGATTCCCGAGGGTGCCATTGGTTTTTTCAGCCTCTAACAGAAATGAGTACCAGGAATATTTCCTGTGGGTAAAGGCGGCCGGTGCGTAGGGCTGACAACCTTACCACCTTCATGTGCCGATTGTCTAGAAATCTGGGAGCCTCAACGTCCTGGAACCCTCAGGGCCTGTCCAGGCCTGTAATGGGACTGCTTTACCTTTATATATATATCGAAGTCCCATTGTGGTATAAAGCTCTAAAACATTTACCATTTGCATGCTCACGAAATGCAAGGAAGGAAGGAAGGGCCACCCAAAGGGGGCTGCAGCCCCCCAAGCCCCTCAAAACCGAAAGGTAAAAAAACACAGATTTTGTAGATGCTATGATATACGTGATATATATATGATATACGTGATTTCCCCCTCAGCTGAAATCAGCCACTGAAATCGGCTGATGACCAGTACGTTAGAATTTTCAAAAATAAATTAATAAAATTAAAAAAAACAAGAAGACAGGACATTGTGATTGAGTCACGGAACATGTAGTTATATTCGTATGTATATAAATGCAGTTGCAGGCAGCGTTATGTTGTGCTTACAGCATGATTTTTGTAACATAATTTTCAAAATCGAACACAAATTATACACAGCCTCCGGGTCAGGCCCCCCCCCCCCCCCCAAGGAAAAATTCTGGGTGCGCACCTGGAAGGAAGGACGGAAGGAAGCCTTTGTAATTAATATCGGCGCTGTGTAATATTTAACTGTAACGTTGGCGACACTGCTGCTATAGTGTAGACATGCATATTTGATTGCATTACAGCGGGTATCATCTGGCAAAGATGCAGCGTTATGGTCACTAAAACAATTACAGGCAGGGTACAGTCGCGTGCAGCTGTGGGTCCTTGTATTGACCTATTCTGTTCAGTGCAGACCGCGGTGCTCTCCTTGTTCCGGGCACAGACTGTACCGCTTTTTATATGCATGAGGCGCGCTCATAACTGGGTTTCATTCTTTTTACAACACATTGTATACGCCAAAGTGACGTTTATTAATGAATTGCTCCCGTTATTGGGTTCAGTGTGCAGCGAGCTTTTTTGAAAATTTAATCAAGTTTGGTTTATTCCATCACTTTGCAACAGAGTGCAGTCGGGGTATTTTAATTTGCTAAACTTTTAAAGGAGGTTAATTTACGGATAAGCTTATTGGCTAAGTCTGGGTCACCTGTGAGCACTGTGCCAAGTTGGTGTGTCACCTGTCAGCAGTGTACCGCGACTTAATTGTGTGTGATCTGTCGGTATCGTGCCATATTGTGTTCCCTTGTCGGGTCTGTGCCACAGTTATTGGATCACCCGTCGGTATTGTACCAGAGTGTGTCACCTGTCAGCACTGTGCCAACCACGCCTAAAGCGTGTGCGTCTCTCCTATCAGCACAGTGCCACATCTGAAGTGTTTGTGTGTCTCCTGTTAGCACTGCGCGAATCTAAAGAGTGTGTGTGTGTGTGTGTGTGTGTGTGTGTCTGCTGTCAGTATTGTGCCGCATCTACAGTGTGTGTCTCTCCTGCCAGCACTCTGCCACATACAAAGTGTGTGTGTGTCTCTCCTGTCAACACTCTGCCACATCTAAAATGTGTGTGCGTGTCTGCTGTCAGCAGTGTGCCACATCTACAATGTCTTACCTGTCAGCACTGTGCCACATATAGTATGTGTGTGTCTCTTCTGTCAGCACTGTGCCACATCTACAGCGTGTGTCTCCTCTCAGCACTGTGCCATATCTACAATGTGTGTCTCTCCTGTCAGCACTCTGCCACATCTAAAATGTGTGCGTGTTTGCTGTCAGCACTGTGCCACATCTACAGTGTTCTTCTGTCAGCACTGTGCCACGTATAAAGTGTGTCTCTCTCCTGTCAGCACGGTGCCACACCTACAGTGTTCTTCTGTCAGCACTGTGCCACGTATAAAGTGTGTGTCTCTCTCCTGTCAGCACGGTGCCACACCTACAGTGCGTGTGTCTCCTCTCAGCACTGTGCCATATCTACAGTGTGTCTTGCCTGTCAGCCATATATACAGTGCGTGTCTCTCCTGTGAGCACTGTGCCACATCTAAAGTGTGTCTCTTCTGTGAGCACTGTGCCATATCTACAGTGTGTCTCTCCTGTGAGCACTGTGCCACATCTAAAGTGTTTGTCTCACCTGTCGGCACTGCAGCTGTGGCAGCGCTGTTCTCAGTCTGTCGTCCGCTCGGACAGGCAGTTTTAACCCCGCCTGTGTCATTTTGTCTGTGTGTCTGTTCTGCAGTGATGCCGTCCGAAACTTGAACGGGTGTCACGTTATGATGGTTCGTGGGTTCACATGTAGAGCCACTCAGCTGGACTTGCACAGTGGTAACTATGTGTACCGCGCACCACCTGCATTGACATCGAAAGACACCGTTTTGCCCGTTTATTGTGTTGACATGTTTGGTGTGACTTGCACAGTGTACAGCTGTCAATTCCGCATACAGGATTGGCTGATTGGTGTTTGTGACAGATACGGACTGTTCACTGTGAAGAGGGCACTGAATTTTGTTAACTTGTCTGGACGACCCGAGTGCAGCGCTGCGCCTCTGTGGCGCTGTCTTACGGCCATGGTTGTGCCGAGCCTGTTGGAGTGTTCAATGAAGTCGGTGCAGGAAACTGACTCTTTCATTTATTAATTAGCCTAAAATGTTGCAGGCAGTGTTATTTATGAATTAACATCTCGCTGTATTACGGGATGAATTATCAGCTCCCCCCTCTCCCAAGCTACTTAGCCAATTCCTTCTAATTGTTCCCCCCTCCCTGCGCCGCGCGGCTGTGGTTACAATTAACAATGCTGCCGCTTTTAATCCCCGGGAAATGAGAAGTGAATTAGTGAAGTTAAATTCTTCCTTCCTTGCAACAAGCACATAAAGGGGCATCAAGAAATTGCTTCAAACAACAGGGATCCTCAGAATTGCGCGGTCTAACAGCATCCCTACCTTGTGGTCTGTAGATCCAGGGTTCGAATCTTGGTCCAGAGACCAGCCTATACAGACATTTCTGTAGTTTCCCTCATCAGACCACGGCCTTTCTGATTCCGTATTCTCTAATCCTAACATTAGACTCTCTATAGCCTAAGGTGCTGCCGTCAATGTTAAGTAAACAAACAAATAAGTGAATAAATCGGTGCCACCACGATTCGCGGTGCCCCCCCCCCCCCTCCGATGCAGAGGACAACCACCGAAACTCAGGTCATGACACCGGCAAACAGTGTGTCTGCCTTTGTCCAACATTACAACCGCCTGTAATGAAAATGTTTCCTGTTTTTGCCACCAACATGTGTGTATAATGCTGTTTAACCTTTTAAAGCCTAGCGGTAACTTTACGTACCACCAGGTTTAACATTAAAAAATTCTACGTGGTGCCCACATTGCGTTTATGTGTTTTGTACGGATCTCAGAACAAACAGCAACTTTTGCCTTATAAAACATTAAGAGACTGGTTTTTATAACCGAAGTGGAGAGTGTTTACAGCGCGGTACGCGCGGAATCCTTGTATAAAACAGATACGCTTCGTCTTTAAAGGGTTAAAACAAGACTGGAAATTAGAATTTCCCACGAGAATGGAAAAGATATTCAACATGAAGTAGCAAATTTTGCTCAAATACTGGGAATTCTAAACAACACTTTTAAACCAACTTTGGTCCAGAAATCTTGAAGAATAAAAGTGTATAATGCACTGGCTCTCCCAATTCTTCTATATGGAAACGAAATTTGGACCCTAAGATATTAGGACAGAAAACGATTGACAACAATCGAGATTAAATTTTTGGGAAGAACAGCGGGATACACACATTTTGACTACAAAAAGAATGAAGAAATTTTGTAAGAGCTGACAGTAGAACCAGTTGACGAGAAACTAAGAACATACAAAATCAAATTGGCTACAACATGCAACAAGAAGGAACAGCAACAGGATGCCGAAAATAACGCTGAGTTATAGACCGAATGGATGAAGACGACTTGGCAGACCTTTGAAGAGACTATCAGACGGGGCCGAAACAGGTCTATTGAGGCCTAACTGGTGACTGATGATGATGATGATGATGATGATGATGATGATGATGATGGATTGTAGACGTACATTATGCATTTGGAGGAACGTCGTTGCTCTTGTGTTTATAGTAGAGACACAAAATGGAAGCAGATATTTCCGGATGTATGTATTTAGTGATTCGGTTTTGTGCGACAGGCCGTAAAGACAGAAGCAACTGAGGCACTACTACAGTTGCCCAAGGCGCCATAAATAAATTGTGAGAAAATCGTGCTTTGTGAACACCAGGTTTTATTAAGGTCTCTCTTGACAGCTGGAGTTAAACTTAGTGAATGTGTGTGAAGGCGTTATCACTTTAACCCTTTAAAGAGGAAGCGTATCTGTTTTATATAAGGACTCAGTGCGTACCGCGCTGTAAACACTCTCCATTTCGGTTATAAAAACCAATCTCTTAATGTTTTATAAGGCAAAAGTTGCTGTTTGTTCTGAGATCCGTACAAAACACATAAACGCAATGTGGGCACCACGTAGAATTTTTTAATGTTAAACCTGGTGGTACGTAAAGTTACCGCTAGGCTTTAACAGGTTTATAGGGTTAAATATAGTTTTGCCGAAATAACTTCGCAGCCTACCGTCAGACAGCAGCACCGCTATATGCCCGTTGTTGACCAAGTTTAATGTCTTACTGTATACGTGTCTGTGTTTCCAGACTGTTTTCAGTGCAGGTTTTTATGCTGTGGGCTCAGCATGGCGGTTATAACCGCAACAACTTACCGTTGAATTCCAACGGGCGTCGTGCTTAGCTTGGACAGGCGTAAGAGAAGTTGTTCTGTGGCCGTTCGTCGTTGCCATATAAGTTTATTCGTCGTCTCGAAGCGTGAAACTGTTCCAGTTAATTACTGCAGAGAAAGAAAGCAAGAAAGGCATCTCCTGCCTTAGCAGTAATGAGGTAGTGGCTACATAATTCATCGCCTCATTAGCTGGAAACAAAGACGCTTCGCTAAATGGATCCAAGAAGCGACAAGAATAAAGCCTACCCAGCCAATGTCTTTCTTTCTTTCTTTTTTTAAATGTTTTCATTTCTTAAAAGGTTTTTCAATTATTACAAAAAGCGCATGAATTATTGCGTCACTTGAACAAACTTCTCGCCGCAGTTTGTTTTTGATGCAGCCCGTACGCGTGTGGCGGCGCTCGTATCACAACTGGAACACATCTGCGGTAAATAATGGATGAAATTATTGTTTGCGGTCTGTGCATATATCTAGGGATGCACAAATTGTTTTAAATTTTAAAGGATGTCAATAATTGACTCCACACCAGTCAGTTCTAACGGTTACACGATCGGTTATTTGTAGCAGGAATTTTACCTCAATAATATTGGAAGTATAGTCCGTACCTCACAGAGAACGCGCCGTCGCCGCTGCGTTAATCGTACGCAACAAATAAATACAGTGTGTGGTCAGAAAGACTGTTTGTAATGTTAAAGTAGGTTCTACGTATTTTTACAGCTGTGCTTTGAAGGATATTAAATTTAAATTTAAATTTAAATTTTTCGGAGCATATATAAGAGACTGTACCGACGTATGTTACACACAGGCATTACTTATTTCTCAACTATTTAAAAATTACCGTAAAAATACATCGCATCTAATGGACAGACATAAATTTTATCTGACAACCTTCAGACGCTTTGCATGACCGTACTGCCAAACCAGTAATTGTCAGAATTCAGGACCCAAAGGATTTATAAATTTTAAAGATTTTTGAATAAAGGTTTTTACGTGTTAATTAGAACAAACCAAAAATTATGCACACAGTCCATAAGATTATATTTACATCGACGTCATCCCAACATGTTTCAATGGACATGCCATCATGTGAGTTTTGTGCATGATTGTTGCGTTATTCTAATTAACTTGTAAATATGCACGGTACGCGACATATAAAAGGTTTTTACATTATACAGTTTATATTTTTAATTAAAAAAACATTCTTTTGTAGCATCAGATTACGTACCAAAATCCATGACAAATGAAAGTTATAATATTTGATTGTAGTTAATAACTCGAAGACTGTTTTGATATTTTATGAGATTTTACAAATTTTTCACTTTTTACCTTGTACAGAGTCTTATGTGACACACCTGATGATGATCCTAGGACCGAAACATGTTGTGTACTGAGTACATATTGGATATTAAATGTAAGTTGTGATGAACTGAAAGCATATGGTGTTGTTTATTTGATTTGAAGGATATACAGGGTGCTGCAGTAAAACGCGGCCATTTTCAGAGAGCTGTTTTGATTAATCGGTTTGAATGTAAGAGAAACAAAGAATTACGGAGTATCAGCGGTAAAGTGCCATTTAATATTCGCTCTTTACTTTTTAAAAATTACATCTCTTAACTGGACTCCCTGGCACGCAGTACATTACTGTTATCGTGAATGGAAATTAACCACAACTGCACAAAGGCACACAACCTGCCCCCGACGTTGCAGTACGTTAGTTACAGTTGAGTTCTGAATATCAGCACGTTAAGGAACGAAAGGGCACCAGAGATTTGAAATTAGAGCAACTGATAAACGTCTGCTGTAAAGTTGCGGTTAACTGGCCGTCACAACCACAAGAATGTACTGCATGCCAGGTAGACCACATGGCAGATGTAATTTTTAAAAAATAAAAGCATATATTAAACGACATTTTGATACTCTGTAATTTTTTGTGTTTCTTATATTCAACCCATTTAATCAGAACACCGATCTGAAAATCGTCGCATTCTATTGCCTCACCCTGTATAATGCGCCCATGCCTTAGCTGAGGCTGCAAAAGGCTCGCTTATCAACCGTGTCTGACTGCACTCAAGTATAGAAAGTGGCATGGTTACAGGCTCCCACCTAAGGGGGGGGGGGGGGGTGTTAAACGTTTTACGTGATTTACGTTTCAGCCGAAATCAGCCACTGAAATGGGGTGATGACTAGTACATTGGAATTTTGAAAAATAAAATAAACTTATAAAGTACCAGATGAACTTAACAAACAAGGAGATCAGATCAGTTATCAAGTATGAGGATGAAATAATACAACCTTGAAATATTATGTGTTTGTATATTTATTACTGCTTGTTTCAGTCAAATCGTGCGGCCATCATCAGGTTGTCTACAAATCCATATAAAGAAAGTGTCACCTAGGAAGAGGCCTCTCCTATTACAGTGGATATGTTGTTATAGAACTAATATGTTATTCCAATCTGGAATGATAATTAACCATTTAAAGCCTAGCGGTAACTTTACGTACCACCAGGTTTAACATTAAAAAATTCTACGTGATGCGCACATTGCGTTTATGTGTTTTGTGTGGATCTCAGAACAAACAGCAACTTTTGCCTTATAAAACATTAAGAGACTGGTTTTTATAACCGAAGTGGAGAGTGTTTACAGCGCGGTACACACTGAGTCCTTATGTAAAAAAGATACACTTCGTCTTTAAAGGGTTAATACAAGATAGTATTTTAAAGTAGATAAAAATAGGTGGCAGCCAATGTGTGCTGTTGAATTCCCCTGTTGTTTTGAAGTATTTTATGTTTGCAAGCACCCCCTGCTGATAATGAAGGGTGGTCTGTTCTGTGATGTATTGGCATGTAGTGGATGCAGGTTATGGAACTCTACTTGAGTTTTGCAGTGCACATGGTTAAAACATTAGTATGTGTCCCTGTTGTCTCATCCTTATTATCCTTTAATTATTTTGTATTCAAACATGCTGTTTTAAATTCCTTATAATTTCTTGGATAAATGTTTACTGTTAAATGTGCTTTTAAGGAGACGGGGCAAATTTTTGTAGCTCTGTACATTTACTGAATGATTTTTGCAGTATGTGTCACATACTGTGTATGTTTGGAAGGCTGCTGTGCATTATGTATCAAGTTCACTACAGGAAAGATTAGACCTTGTGATTTAAATTAGTTAAGTGAATCACGGAGCATGTAGGTATATTTGTATGGATATATATGCCCTTGCAAACGGTGTTATGTTACATTTATATTTATGACATGTTTTTTATAACTGTAATTCCTAAAATTAAACATAAATTACATAATAGCCTCAGGGTGAGGCTCTGAACAGTTGGCTGCATCTGGTTGGTCATTTTTATTCTTCATTTTACTTCACTCATGGAACCATATGTCATCATGCTGACCACAAAAATTATACATTTTGGTTTGTTTTTTGAGAGGCAAATTACTTCATCTTATTGTTGCAGATGTCAGTGAAGGAACAGAAGACACGGCAGATTCTGAGTGAGCTCATGCAGGGGATGGCGCCACTGGTTAGGGTATATGTCAATGCTGCCCAGCTCGTGTTTGATGCGCTACCACTGCTGCTGCAGATACTGGTACCAACACTCCGCCCGGTGAGTGTGAAAACAGTGTGCCGTGTCGTAACATGTTGAAATGGTACACCAGGACACCTGGGTAAAGATGCAGTTTTGGAAAGTAGCTGAGGAAGTAGATGTGTAAAATGGGCATCTTATTTGGCAGTAAAATTGCATCAAATGGAAATATTTCAAATGGAATTACAGATTTTAAAATTATTTTCTTTGGGATGTGATGCTATGTAGTCTGTGAGTGTCTCCTGCATAATGACATGCAGTCTGGTGGCATGTCTTAGTTCGCCACTCTGTGAATGTCAGACGTCAGGCACAGAACGTGACCTGTATATTTCACCAGACTGTCAGGTGTGTCACGGGGAAACGTTGAATGTCTGCTATGTTTGGTGTATCATGGTGTTATTACTTGCCTAGTTGGCACACAGGCAGGGGCAAAGATGTGTAAGCAGGGTACAAGATTGTGTGGAGGGTATAGCAATGAACACGAAGGGGCATTAGGCAAGATGTGTAAGGAGATAGAGTGACGTACAAATTGGTGATATCGAGGGAATAATGGGAAGTCATACATTGCTGTAAAGAAGGGATGTGTTTTGAAGGTATTGGAAAAACCATGGACAAGGTAGAGAACCCCAGTTAGGGAGGATATAGATAAGAGTGGGGAAAGATTGGACACAAATACAGGAGGATAGATTGTGGGAGGACATGGAACTCTGCAGAAAGCTTTGTTGTCTGATGTCCCACTGTGGAGGGTGGTGTATCACTTTACAAAGCCTGCTGTGTTTATTGTTGTAGTAGACAACTTGCTAGTGTTAGAATAAACACACCTACAGTGCAGTGCTGGAGATCGCCAGTGGGTGTGAAGTGATGGACTGTATTGGCATTCTGCAGGTGAGCATGCAGCTGTACAGTGCACGTGAGAAGGCGGAACTGAGTCATGTGATCAGCATCATGATTGACTACAACCTGAACTATGTTCAGGAACGCACGCCAGAGGGAGCCTATGTATACAATTTGGACCCGTGAGTTTCTGAAACCATAGCTTGAATTTAGTAAGAATTTGTTAGTCTTATTACTTTGGAAATTATACATATTCTAGTTGTTATGACATTTTGGAAACTGATTCGTTTTCCAATGGACTTCTCAGATTAGGTCTCCCCTTTTACCTGAAGATGGAAACAGAACGTGTTTGTGAAGCATTGGCAGATAGTTCTGAACTGGGGCGTACATGAGACCTCACTGTGAGATACCTTTCATACACAGTGAAACACTTGCCAAAAGGAGATGTGCAGATCATGACAACTGTCTTTCATACAACTTGTTCTCTGCACGGAGCACATGAAGTTCACTGAGAATGTCGCTTGCTGTTTATAATATCCAGTAATATGCGGCACAAAATAAGTATTGTGTCATTGCTGAGGGGGGTATGTGAAGCTTTGTTCTAAGACTGAGAGGTTTGGAGTTGTACCCAGAATTTTCCAAACTGGCAACTAAGGTGGAGAATGGCAAGTAGTACAGTGTTCTACCGCTAGGTACCATAGTATTGCTATCTTGTGCATCAGCGTAATAAATTTTTTCAGCGACAAACTTCCACTTTGCTTCTCAACAGGGGGTTTTTGTTATGTGTAAGTACTAACCGAGATTTTTTAATGAGTGATTTGATGAGCAATGCATTTATGTTTTTACTTCAAATATGGGCAAAATGCGTGGAAGACACAGGAAATGAAACCTGGGTTTACTGTTGTGACCCAGAAACGACCAAGTGGTCCTCTCAATGGAGAAACTTGTCCTGTCCACATCTAAAGAAAGTGAAGCAAGCGAGTTCGAATGTCAGGAGTATGTTGGTGATCCTGTTTGACTGCGAGCATATTGTTTGTCAGGTCTTACTACCAGGTATCCAGTATTATTAATGGAGGTTCTGCTACGTCTGACGGAGCAAGTCCGCTGAAAACATCTGGAACGATGGCAGGGCCAGGACTAGTTAACGTACCCTGATAGTGCCCTGCTGCATACTGCTTTGTCAGTGCTGATATTTTTGGCCAGTAGAGACATGGTTGTGGTCCTCCACCCTCCCTACTCGCCCGGTTTGGCCCCTTTGTTTCTGCGAATGAAACTGTGGCTGCAAGGACATTGTTTCCAGAATGTCCCTGAACTTCGGCAACAGTTGCTGACTGTCGTACGTGCGCTTGCAAGAAGTCAGTTGCGGCAGTACTTTGAACAGTGGGGGAAACGGTGGGCTTGTTGCATAAACTAGGAAGGATATTACTTCGAAGTGGACAGCAATGACCAGTTACAAAAATGCGTTCATGTTTCATTATTGATTTGGTCAAGGAACTTTTCGATACACCGTCGTATTTTGACTGAGGAGGGTTTGAAAACAAAGGCCTAGACAATGTGTAGTGTCCAAAGTATGTCCAGTTCATAATCTGTTTTTAAATGTAAATTAGTATGTTGCGGGCGTGTGTTTGTGTGTGTATGTTTGTTTTTTTATATGCGTGTGCACACATGTGTTTTTGTATATATATATATGCTATGCCATTGCCTAGGTGGTCAGGGGCTAGAATGTTCAACCAGATCATGTGGAGGCACTGGACAAACAAGACTGCAGTTTAAAACTGCAGTCTTCTGGGATGTTGCTGTGTGTCATCCAGTTTAAATACAGTCGAACTCAGTTATAACGTCATGAAAGGGACTGAAGATTTTGTGTCTTTATCAACAAATGTTGTTATAAACGAGGACTATAATGTCATGGTTAACAATGAGGAACTAATTGGTACCACAGAATATCTGATGCTATAGACGAGGTGTCGTATAAAGCGATGTTGTTATAACCGGGTTCAACTGCAGTTCCAATTTTGTGGAATGTTGCAGTGTGTCATCGAGATTAATTGGTTCCTCACTTTTCAACGTACTCTAGTGCCTTCGTGTTCAGAGTCAAGTAGTTTTTTTGGACTACTTGACCCTGATACTGCTGTGAACACCTCGGATCTCGGTGCAAGGTTTGGCATTTCATTGCAGCAATATCGAAGACTTGGCATTGTTCCCTGGTCAAAAATCAGCTCGAGTTCTTGGCTATGGAAACAAACAGCTGATTTCTCGTGAGGTTGAACTGGAAAAGATGCGACGAGCAGAGGCGAGATTACAGGTTGACGCTAACGTCACAAAGGACAGACCATGCAGCGACACTGTTATGCCAAATCATCTTCAGAGATTGCAGCCAAAGACTGTCTCTTCTGAAGTGGTGAGTACCATCTCATCTGGAACTTCTTCAGTAGAATAGTGTACTGCTCATGGTGATTGAAGTAAGTTCCGTGGATTAATCCATTCCACATTTCCTTTGAGCTGTTCTGTTTCCTCATCCAGCTTGACACTATGTTTTCTGCGCCAACCATTCAACCATTCTGGTTCCAGGAGTGTTGACAGGGCAACTTTAGCTAATGACAAGCGCTTTGGGGTGTAGACATAGGCCAGAGGGGGCAGGAGGGGAATACAGCAGCGGGCAGGAAGGAGGAATCTGCACGCTGTTATCCTTACATTTTGATGCCCCCTGGGTCTGCCACATTTGTAGAAATTTGTCTGCACCAAGTGCCCAGTAGAGGTGATGTCTGTATTGAGGGCCAAGGTTGTAATAATTTGCACTCTTCAGGGGCGTTGGTGAAGTGGTGATGACCAGGGGAACACCAAAACAGTCGGAAGTATATTAGCTGTGGTGTCATTTTTGTACCAGGGTGTCTCTTATGTTAGCCCAGGTTTGTGGCACAGACACTACTCAGACAATTTAACTCAAACCTATTCTTCATAATGTAAGCATAGATTTGAAGATTTAAGTCGCTAGTCATAAAGTAAACGGGTGAGTTCATTGCTCATAATTTGATCAGCTGTCTAACACAGGACTTGTGTAGGGGTGTAGTTAAATTAATATTTAGGTGAGGGCATTTACCCTCTTTTCAGAACAACAGTTTCAAGTCTAGTTTTGCTGAACACATCCGTGACAGTGGCCACCCAGTGGGAAAAATAAATGACACAATGAAGGCCCTACTCATCTTCAACAAGGGCCCATACCTTCGTACATTAGAGAGATTTTGTATTTTTAGATTAGCCAGCAAATAGAACCAAATAAATTAACAACATGCGATCAATCATATTAAGATCCTTGACGTCATTACCCAGTTCACAACTACTCCGTAAGCTAGGTGCTTCACTCAGTACCTCCAAAATCTCGTCAGTGTATAGGGGCCAATACGACAGCAGGGTATTTGTGATCTCTGGATACATTTACAAGTACATGAGTAATAATACATACAGGCTACTGTATGAACGTAACGGTGTGGCTGTCTCACACACACAATCCATTATGATTTATTTTAATTATAGTTTTACAGTTATACACTTTCACAAAAAGCCACTGACCAAAAAATGACAAAGAAAATACAAGAATGATGACATCAAGCACATTCCTGCAAGTGTAAACGCTCAAAATACAAGTATAACAACCAGCGAGGCTGCAACTTCACTGACTGAGTTTTATAGTCCTGTCTGCATGTAGTAAGCCTTTAAAGACGAAGCGTATCTGTTTTATAGAAGGACTGAGCACGTACCGTGCTGTAAACACTCTCCACTTCGGTTATAAAAACCAATCTCTTAATGTTTTATAAGGCGAAAGTTGCTGTTTGTTCTGAGATCCATACAAAACACATAAACGCAATGTGGGCACCACGTAGAATTTTTTAATGTTAAACCTGGTTGCATGTAAAGTTACCGCTAGGCTTTAAAAGGTTAATATAACATACACTTTTTGTCACAACTGTTTTAACATTGCTATTAAATGTGCCATTGTTTTATGCCCATGTATATATTCTAAAATTTATGGTTTTGGGTTGTATATTTTTTTGTGGTCTCAATGGTATGCGGAGACAATGTAATTAAGGTAATGTGTTGTGGTAGGTTGTCGGTTAGTCAGTCTCGGCCACGGTTTGCCTCTTCCGATGGTCCCGCCCTATTGCCTGGCCGACAGAAGGACAACCCTACCAGTACCCTTGGGCTTCTTGGCCATTTTCCAGCTAGGTTGAGTAACCATTCGTGGCGTAGGTAAGACTATGGTGGAGTAACAGGATGGGGCTGGGTGTTCACTAATTCAGAATCAAACCTAGGTTCACTAAGTCTACAGCATAATAATATATATAAAATTCCCAAAGTAATCTACATACAGGCAATAGGTCGGATCTAAAGTCTGATAACTTACTACCATACATTATTGGTCGGTTAGAGCCATACACCCCTCAGCAGTCTTCGGCAATGATACGGGTCCTACCTGGTCTGCAGATAAGCAGCAGAATGGTGCAGACTACGGCTCCAGCCATCTTGCCCCTTGTACTTCTTGAAACCACTCGATTGTCGTCCTTTCCTGGGTTAACCACCGACCAGCATGGATTCCTCCAGCAAGACCCCATCTGCGTCCTCGACCCACATTCCCTGGGGTTTATAAATTGTATTTCTGCTGCCGCTGCAGTCCAGCTTCCTGGTTGCAGTAAGGCCTGCCCTGATTCCTAGCAGAGAAATCTGCTGACATAGTTTTGTGTAACCTGGCTAGACCCACTTACAACCAGGAACTCTCCATACTGCTGGGTGGCTATATGGCACAATTGTACTAGCAGGTGGTTAGGTGACCAGCTTGGGGTTCACGACCCCTCACATAATGCATGGCATTGCGTGATGTACAAGACAACTTTTCTCTGGTACCTTGTCAGCCTGATTGTAGCTCTTTACATCTGAGCCAAAACATGTTGCAGTGGAGACTTGTTGTGACTGATGGCTGCTATCCTTACTTCTGTCTATCTTTACCACAACGGGATGTGGCACTTAAACATTTTTATGTATTGCCCACAAGAGCGTGGGAGGTGCTAGACTGCCTGTGACTCACCCACCAGCGCAGAGGGCTCTATTGTCACTACGTTGGTTGTTGATTGTTTTTGTGCTGGATTAAGCCTAACTGGCTCTGCAAAAGTGGAGGATTGATTTGTTAACCAAAACACCAATCATGCCCAGTATTTTAATTAGGGAATTGCAGTTTCTGCAGTAACTGTCATGAGTGTGCACCCGGACAGTGCTGCAGTAACTGTCATGAGTGTGCACCCAGACAGTGCTGCAGTAACTGTCATGAGTGTGCACCCATACAGTGCTGCAGTAACTGTCATGAGTGTGCACCCAGACAGTGCTGCAGTAACTGTCATGTGTGTGCACCCAGACAGTGCTGCAGTAACTGTCATGAGTGTGCACCCAGACAGTGCTGCAGTAACTGTCGCGAGTGTGCACCCAGACATTGCTGTAGTAATTTTCATAAAGTAGGAGTGAGTGACCCTTTACGAACAATGAAGGCGCTTTTCTGTAGCAGTTTCGGAACCGCTGGACGAGTACTGCCCGACACCTTGCTGCTGTGAATCTGCCAGTGCCGGTCACATTGTCTCATCTCGTCACACAGACAGGCTACTGCCCGACACCTTGCTGCTGTGAATCTGCCAGTGCCGGTCACATTGTCTCATCTCGTCACACAGACAGGCTACTCCGACCGACCGTCTTCAGGTTTTCCTGAGTGGCCCAAGGCAATCGGTCCTTCCCTCCCCGTGTCTTCACTTCTCTATTTATTGACCACTCTAGTATCGTACACCGTATATTCTGATAGCGGCGTTAAGTGAACCTCAGCTACAGGAAAACTTGTTCTTGAGATTAATTCAGCACCGTGTCATGAGGGCTTGTGGGGCAGTGGAGGTAGAGTTCCACGCATTCCTAGCCTCGCACTAGGTGGAGGTTACTAGCGAAGATTACGCCTTCCTTTCTTATCCTTCCCTCCGGGGAAACACCCCCCCACCCGCCCTACCCCGGTGCCCTTGTGTAGGAAGCACCCAAGCAGGGCGTAAGACCTAATCTTATACAGTCAACGCGTATGAGGGGCTTAGGCGTAGTGGTCGGCCCGCTTGACAGCATGCATTCCGCGTAATGTCGTAAAAGTGTTAGAACGGCGCAGGTCACGCGTCCCCCGAGATGGGGCGCTTTGTGATGCTTTATGACGAGTTATTGTGTAGCGAAATCGTGTTTGTCTTGTGCTTTCAAACCTTCAAAGTTAATTTTGGTCTGAAATGAAAACGCTTATGAAAGTTTCAGTCTGCTTTTTGCTCAGCGCCCTTAAGAGTTGGCGGCTGAATAATGAATAGCTGGCGGGGACACCGGCTGGGTGACACCACTGTGCGTGTACGTACCGAACTTTAAGGCTGCAGGTTTCTGCCGTGAGAAACCGCTTAGTTGTCTGAGTAAGTACGAAGTTTTCGAGGGGGGTATGTACCATCATTTCGGAGGATCCTGCTGCACGCCGGAGGTAGCGGGTTCGATTCCCGATGGTGTCATGGGAATTTTTCATTGACATAATCCTTCCGGCCGCACTATGGCCATGGTGTCGACTCAGCTTCCAACAGAAATGAGTATCAGGAATATTTCCTGGGGGGTAAAGGCGGCCGGTGCGTAGGGCTGACAACCTTAGCACCTTCATGTGCTGACTGTCTAGAAATTCTGGAAGCCTCAACCTCCTGGAACCCTCAGGGCCTGTCCAAGTCTGTAATGGGACAGATTTACCTGTGGTGTCTTCATGGTACGCAAACTTTGTTCATGACAGGCGAGAACACCACGCGTCATGGGCACACTCAAGGGGGAGGGGGGTGGCTACGGGGGCTGCAGACCCCCCAAACCCTCCAAAACCGACATTTGAAAAAACACAATTTTGTAGACAAGACGATATCAAAAGTTTTACGTGCTTTTCCCCTCAGCCGAAATCAGCTACTGAAATCGGCTAATGATCAGTACATTAGAATTTTGAAAAATAATTTAATAAAATTAAAAAAATCAAGAAGACAGGACACTGTGATTGAGTCACGGAACATGTAGTTATATTCGTATGTGTATAAATAAAGTTGCAGGCAGCGTTATGTTGTGCTTACAGCATGGTTTTTGTAACACGGTTTTTAAAATCAAACATAAATTGTATATATTTTCAGGGTCAGCACCGGCCCCCCCCCCCGCCGCGGAAGAATTCTGGGTGCGCACCTGCTGCTCCTCCTTGCCTAGTAGCGGATTGCTGTGACATTTCGTATTGATTGGTAGAAGTTAGCCCAACGAATATTTCGTGTTAATTGGACGTGCATTTTAGGCTTTCCGTACGAAATAAACGGTGACGCGTTACGTAGCCTAGAGACTGCGTCCGCCCGTCCGCGAACTGGTGTCAGCAGTTAAACCGTCTCAGAGTCTTTTGAAACTCGGTGTAGGGGTTTTGTACAGAGAGTTGTCGAGAGAGTTGAAAATCGCCTCTGGCGAAAATAAATTTCTGCTCCATACCTGTCATGTTTCTGCCTCATACTTGTCGTATTTCTACCCCGTACTTGGCATATTTCAACCCCATACTTGCCATATTTCTGCCCATATTGCCATATTTCTACCCCTACTTGCCATATTTCAACCCCATACTTGCCAAACTTCAACCCCCTACTTGCCATATTTCAACCCCATACTTGCCAAACTTCAACCCCATACTTGCCATATTTCTACCCATATTGCCATATTTCTACCCCATACTTGCTACATTTCTACCGCATACTCCATATTTCAACCCCATACTTGCCATATTTCAACCCCCTAATTGTAATATTTCTACCCCATACTTGCCATATTTCAACCCATACTTGCCATATTTCAACCCCTAGTTGTAATATTTCTACCCAATACTTGCCATATTTTAACCCCGTACTTGCAATATTTCAACCCCATACTTGCCACATTTCAACCCCATACTTGCCGTATTTCTACCCATACTTGCCATATTTCAACCACATGCTTGCCATATTTCAACCCCATACTTGCAATATTTCTACCCATACTTGCAATATTTCAACCCCATAATTGCCATATTTCAACGCGATACTTGCCATATTTCTGCCCCATAGTTGCCATATTTATTGACCGGTTTTGATGAAATTCGCTGTAGAGCAACTTCTTGCAATGCTGTTGAGACGTTTCGGCACCAGAGCGCGCCGTGGTGCTGTCTGCCCAGTGTTCCGCAGTGCACAGCTTGCCGTGTCGCCGTGTGAAATGGTATGGCCACTTTAAGATGGCCGACCTTGTTGGAAGGGTGGACCGCTCAAATATGTTAATTACCGCTGGGATGTACAAGTTTTTCGATTGTGTAGGGTCTACTGACGTAAATAACTCGCTTTAACTCTTTAAAGTCCAGTGGTTACTATATGTACCGCCAGGTTTAACACTCAACAATTCTACGTTCTGCCCACACAGTGTGTTTATGTGTTTTGTGTGGATCTCAGAACAAACAGCGATTATTTCCCTATACAGCATTAACTGACTGGTTTTTATAACCGAGACAGAGTGTTTACTGCGCGGTACGGACTGGATCTTTAAATATAATCCCGGTTAATCTTAGCCTGTGAAGCCTTAACTGATATCACGCTTCTGATGGTTTTGATGTGTATATATACAGTACGTATGTTTGCATATTGAGTGGCCGCATGTCTATGTGTATTGCGTAATGCGCCTTATGGTCATTAGGGTTATGAACAACCCTACATTCCTCAGGCAGCCCCCATATTGTAAATTAGATTTTAGTTTTTAGAGCGTTTGGTCAACAAGATGCAGCTACGTGTTTATTAGTTTCTGTGTGTCGCTATATTTAGGGGCAAGTAGGGTAAAACAGTGTACTTAGTGGAAAAACGGCTCTGTTTTATTCATGTCTTGACCTGAACTTATAATTTCTTCAGTAAAGACGCTTCAAGCACTTGTCTATCATATGACGATCCAAATATTTGGCACATGGACTATTATAAGAGGAAACTAAATATGATGTACGTGATGCAAAGTACCCGGTTTTATCCAACCGGTAGGATAAAACGGGGTAAAAATGTCTTGCTTCCGCTCGAAAAATACAGAAGCGTGTGTGATGACTCACACAACAAAGGAAAGCTTAAATATTAAGTATTTAGACGTATACTTACTTTCCCGGTTTTATGAAGAGGGCTTCCAGTTAATATCGCTAAAGTTTCCTTGCAGTGTTGTAGCACGCAGTTGCAGAATATGTCTTCGCTGTTTAACCCTTTAAAGACGAAGCGTATCTGTTTTATATAAGGACTCAGTGCGTACCGCGCTGTAAACACTCTCCACTTCGGTTATAAAAACCAATCTCTTAATGTTTTATAAGGCAAAAGTTGCTGTTTGTTCTGAGATCCGTACAAAACACATAAACGCAATGTGGGCACCACGTAGAATTTTTTAACCCTTTAAAGACGAAGCGTATCTGTTTTGTATAAAGACTCAGTGCTTACCGCGCTGTAAACACTCTCCACTTCGGTTATAAAAACCAATCTCTGAATGTTTTATAAGGCAAAAGTTGCTGTTTGTTCTGAGATCCGTACAAAACACATAAACGCAATGTGGGCACCACGTAGAATTTTTCAATGTTCAACCTGGTGGTATGTAAAGTTACCGCTAGGCTTTAAAAGGTTAACAAACACACAGTGGCACCGAACGACTCACTTTCCCCTGCAGACCAGAGGGCGCTGTGGTAGGAATCACTCAGTACTTTTGGCGAAAAATTGCATCACTTCCCACAGAAAAAATCGCAGGTACCCCATTTTATCCTACCACCCCGTTTTATCAGACTCTCCCCTATATGAACTCGAAGAACGACGAACGGAATGTTATGAAATGTGACATTGATTTACACGAAACCGGTAATAGGCCAGTTCCTATGTGAACGGCCCCTATGCTGGATTTTATCTAAATCAGACGGAAAATATAGACAATATTTGAAACATTTTATTAAGGCCTTTAAGTAACGTAAGGCTTTAACTGCTCCGGTTTTACGGGACTAAATTTGTTAAGGGAATTACGTGGAGATTTTCCATGCCATATTTTTATCCGAAAGGGATGAATGATGTAAATAATATAGACACTTCGTTCGCGCCCTTATATTGGCCTAAGTATGGCTTTCACCGTACCAATTTGCACGGAACTGCCAACTGCTGAAGGTCAGTGCTTTAGGTCTGCTGTGCCGAACTGCATTGACATAGGTCAAGAAATTTGGGAGGTACGGAGAGAAATTTCTTTACGCTTTTACGTAAATTATGATTCTCGCTGGGCCGATTTTCACGAAATGCACCCCTTGCTCAACAACTTTTTGTAAGGGACTCATATACCGAATTTCATGAAAATCCTACAGACTATTTGATAATACTTGCTCACAGAGTGACGGACGGGTGCGATCTCCACATAAGGTGTCCTTTTTTACTTCTTATAGAACGTCCAAAATGTTGAGATCTGCGCTCTTCTGGGGTGTTATGCAGTGTCGAATGGTAATCCTTTACCCACGTTTCGGGACAGCATATCGGTCACATCTTTAGGGGTCAAGAAATCCAAGTTCTGCTTCTTGGAATTTTTGACCCTTGAATATGGGACCGATACACTGTCCCGAAACGTTAGTAAAGGATTACCACTCGACGCTACGTATTACCCCAAAGGGGCGCAGATTTCATCAGTTTCGCGGCGGAAGCCTGAAATCACGGTCCAAAGTGTTTATGATTGTAAAAGATATGCGAAATTAATGCGCTATTTTTTGCAACTTCTGGTGTCGCATCATACACAATATAGATCGAATGAAGATCGACAGCCTTCGTTTTAAGCAGGTCGCGGTAACGAAATGTGACGACAAATAACACTGTGTGTTACTGTGTCCAGCAGTTGTATCACCTGCAGTTACCTTGCGCGCGTCTCCAGACAAATACTAAACGTGGAAAGGGGGGAACGGGATTGAGCAGGCTTGTTTTCCGTGAAGTGGCCGCCTTTTGATATGTTGATAGGCGATGCGCGGTCAGGCAGAAGTCTTAAGAAGGCGGTGGACAGTTTTACTGCCGGTATTTATGGGCTGGCAGTCTCTGGTTCCAATCTCTCCTCCCCCTTCGTTTACCCCATTGTATCAACCCTTATAAAGAGCTAATGTTTCCTCCCCTTTGTGCGCTTCCCTTCACGTCTCTGTGATAAATGGTTTTTTTCCCTGCGGTCTGAGTGTTTACACAAAGAGATAGTAATGGATTGGATTGCAGCATTTTATAACGGCACTACGGCCTTCCGCCAGCAGAGGCGGGCGCTCTGCTCAAGACTCGGAACGTACAATTGTCCCTGCATCAGAACTGCACACAGTGATGGCTCGTTGTTGAGTGTTCAGCTGCACGCTGTGCCTGCTTTACCCCGTACACAAACAGCCCCGGTTTGGAAGACTCCACAACCGGTCTGGCTGGACAGGCGAGAGCATCTCTGTCATTTTGTACTCATGCTTGTAGCGGTAACATCACGGATATGACGTATGTGTCAAGTGATACATCCTATTTTGGCGTGTTCGTGACGAAAAATTGCAAAACTGCGTCCATGATCTTCGTCATGTGTGTATTTCCATCTGTCCGTATCTAACTCGCGAAAAAGTGAAGGCGATTTGCATGAAATTTTGTATTGGCTTCTTTTTTTGTCGACTGATTCCAATATGAATAATGGGCGCTATACACGCTGTACAAGCTGTAGCCTGCAGGGTTTTCATCCTGTATCCTACACGCTGTACAAGCTGTAGCCTGCAGGGTTTTTAGCCTGTATCCTACACGCTGTACAAGCTGTAGCCTACAGGTTTTGCAGTCCGTATCGTACACGATATACTAGCTGAAGCCTGCCCGCTTCGCAGCTGTAGCCTGCACTTTTTTCATTCTGTAGCATTCACGCTGTACAAACTGTAGCCTGCAGGCTTTGCAGCATGTATCGTACATGCTGTACAAGCTGTAGCGTGCAGGTTTTGCAGTCTGTATCCTACACGATGTACAATCTGGAGCTTGCGCGTTTTACAATACGCAGCGTACAAGCTGTAGTCTACACACTGTGCAGACTGTAGCCTGTTCGCTGTACAAGCTCTAGCCTACGCGGTGTACAAGTTGTATAAGCTGTATAAGTTGCATGCATGTCGAATGTAATTCAATGAATATATATACAGGCACAAGAGAGGTTTTTAACAGAATATGCAGACAGTGGGACATTTTATAAATGGTGCGTCTTTTCCGTAATTATGTTTTTCGAGATAGCAGCACAAACGTCGCTGATTTCTGTTTCCGCGTCTCATAAGACAAACATGGATCAGTATGGCACAGCGTCGCCTCTCCAATGCAGTTATATCACCCCACGTTTAATATAAATTCTTTAATAGAGACCACCGCGGACGACCGTGTTCGATCCTAGGCCGGTCCTTGTGAGATTTATGTAGGACAAAGTGGCGCTGGGACAGGCTTTTCTTCAAGTACTTCGGTTTTCACCTGTCAGTGTCACTCTACGAATGCTCCATAGTCGTATTTGATTCGACTGCCACTGACGTATAGGCCTGTAGTCTTAGAGACTAACCGCGTCATGAAACAGTTCTCTCTCTCCTTGCCAGTAAGGCGGACTGGCAAAACGGCAACATTTAAAAAACGCAAACTCTTATAAAACATCACGGAAGAGAATCGTACCCTGTTTTTGTTTTGTAGCCCCGACGCCCGCGGTCCTGCGTCGGATCGATTTATATAGGCTGACATTTGATCACATTTAACCCTTTAAAGACGAAGCGTATCTGTTTTATATAAGGAATCAGTGCGTACCGCGCTGTAAACACTCTCCACTTCGGTTATAAAAACCAGACTCTTAATGTTTTATAAGGCAAAAGTTGCTGTTTGTTCTGAGATCCGTACAAAACACATAAACGCAATGTGGGCACCACGTAGAATTTTTAACCCTTTAAAGACGAAGCGTATCTGTTTTATATAAGGACTCATTGCGTACCGCACTGTAAACACTCTCCACTTCGGTTATAAAAACCAGTCTCTTAATGTTTTATAAGGCAAAAGTTGCTGTTTGTTCTGAGATCCGTACAAAACACATAAACGCAATGTGGGCACCACGTAGAATTTTTAACCCTTTAAAGACGAAGCGTATCAGTTTTATATAAGGACTCAGTGCGTACCGCGCTGTAAACACTCTCCACTTGGGTTATAAAAACCAGTCTCTTAATGTTTTATAAGGCAAAAGTTGCTGTTTGTTCTGAGATCTGTACAAAACACATAAACGCAATGTGGGCACCACGTAGAATTTTTTAATGTTAAACCTGGTGGTACGTAAAGTTACCGCTAGGCTTTAAAATGTTAATTAACGCGAGAATATGAAAGGTGCTAAACCTTTGAAGCTCCAAGTCCGTCTAATTACTATGCAAAAGTACATTACGTACCTCGAAGAAAACACACTGCATCTCCGCAGCAAGCTTGAACTGATAAATAGTCGTTAGGTAAACAATCGATGTATGGTCTGAGAATCAACCGAAAGGCACAACACACCGCGTGGGCAAAATATAAGCCTGTGGTTTGTAATGACAAAGTACGTGGTACGTATAACCACAACTCTACTTTAAACGGCTAAAGACACACGCCAGCGTTGTGGATTTTGTCTTTTAAAATGAAGGCAGTTCTGCGCCTGTTTGCGTCACTGATTCACACCGGTGTCAGAGACACTGTCGCTGTAACTGCTGTGTGGTCCGAAGTCCACCGGTCTCTGAAAGAGCATTGCTTTCTGAAAGGTTCCCAGGATTCGCCCGCTTGTCCTTCTGGTAACAGCAATATGTAGATGAAGATGAGTATGGAGCATTGGTTTAATGATACTGACAGGGGAAACTGAAGTACTGGGAGAAAAACATTATACAGCGTCGGTGGTAGTTGAATGAATGCGTATGGAGCATTGGTGGAATGATACTGACAGGGGAAACTGAAGTACTGGGAGAAAAACATTATACAGCGTCGGTGGTAGATGAATGAATGAGTATGGAGCATTGGTGGAATGATACTGACAGGGGAAACTGAAGTACTGGGAGAAAAACATTATACAGCATCGGTGGTAGATGAATGAATGAGTATGGAGCATTGGTGGAATGATACTGACAGGGGAAACTGAAGTACTGGGAGAAAAACATTATACAGCGTCGGTGGTAGATGAGTGAATGAGTATGGAGCATTGGTGGAATGATACTGACAGGGGAAACTGAAGTACTGGGAGAAAAACATTATACAGCGTCGGTGGTAGATGAATGAATGAGTATGGAGCACTGGTGGAATGATACTGACAGGGGAAACTGAAGTACTGGGAGAAAAACATTATACAGCGTCGGTGGTAGATGAATGAATGAGTATGGAGCATTGGTGGAATGATACTGACAGGGGAAACTGAAGTACTGGGAGAAAAACATTATACAGCGTCGGCGGTAGATGAATGAATGAGTATGGAGCATTGGTGGAATGATAGTGACAGGGGAAACTGGAGTACTGGGAGAAAAACATTATACAGCGTCGGTGGTAGATAAATGAATGAGTATGGAGCATTGGTGGAATGATACTGACAGGGGAAACTCAAGTGCTGGGAGAAAAACCTCTCCTAGTGCCACTTTGTCCACCACAAATCTCACATGAATTGGCCTGGTATCGAACCCGGGCTACAGCGATGCAAGGCGGGCAACTAATCGCCTTAACCAAGCTGAATTATATTTAAAGACTCGGTTTGTCGCTTATTTGAAGCAACTGGGCACTGTAAATTAAAAACGGGATCCAACGGTCGTGGACGTTTATCGGTCCGATTTAATCACGAACATCGAGATTGCCATATTCCTATCTCCGTCCATGTCTTCCAGATGGTCCATTTCCTAGAGACACAGGGACACATTTTGTGCACAGCAGTCTGGCCTTCTGATTGGCTAGCGCAGAGATGTGATTATATCAGCATACAAATGTTATGGGAAGGAAACGCAGAGCACTGGAAGTTGTTAAATTTAGCGAACAGCGAGTACGAACTGAATTTTTATTTTAAATGAGCCCATTCTCTCGTTTTATTCAACACTCACACACATCCCGAAACGGGTGGCGGTAGGAGGGGGGGGGGGGAAGCTTTAAAAATGGAATGGCGGAAGCAATTTAGAGCGGGTAGACGCTTTCCTGAAATGGGCGGAAGCACTTAAAGGGCCGAGCGCTGAGGTTTATTCGTTTGCGCGCCGATTTAAACCCATTTCCAGAAAACTGGGTGAAGTGACGTTGCGGTATCTCTGTACAGTCGGTGGAACGGCTGGACACCATGAATACTGTAATCGTAACTTGCCGAGACCTTCAGAAGCTGATGGTTGCACAGCTACTGCAGAGTTTCCACGCTTTGAATGTTCATCAGTATCTCATGTCAATACACTTGACACAGTCGGCAAGTTGCGTCTCATATTTGTTTCCCAAAAATGTTTCTTTTTTTTTTTGCATTTCTGATTTCTCCTGCTCGTACTATATGCCCTGCCTATCTCGCCCTCCTTGCTTTAACCTTTTAAAACCTAGCGGTAACTTTACGTACCACCAGGTTTAACATTAAAAAATTCTACGTGGTGTCCACATTGCGTTTATGTGTTTTGTACGGATCTCAGAACAAACAGCAACTTTTGCCTTATAAAACATTAAGAGACTGGTTTTTATAACCGAAGTGGAGAGTGTTTACAGTGCGGTACGCATGAGTCCTTGTATAAAACAGACACGCTTCTTCTTTAAAGGGTTAAAAAATTCTACGTGGTGCCCACATTGCGTTTATGTGTTTTGTACGGATCTAAGAACAAACAGCAACTTTTGCCTTATAAAACATTAAGAGACTGGTTTTTATAACCGAAGTGGAGAGTGTTTACAGCGCGGTACGCACGGAGTCCTTATATAAAACAGATACGCTTCGTCTTTAAAGGGTTAATCACTCTGGGAGCTGGGATAGATCTGTCAGTATAGTGACTGGGCTACAAGGTGGATGATTCGGATTTCGAATCCTGGCAGGGGCAAGAGGGTTTTTCTGTTCTCCAAATCACCGAGACCAGTTCTGGGGCCGACCCAACCACCTTTCAACTGATTCAGGGGTTCTTCACCGGGGCTAAAACGGCTGCAACTTCAAAGTTAAGTACCTCTATCTACTGCCGAGGTTAAGAATGAGTGGAACGATACCTGTGTTCCGCCTACACGCATTCATAGGGACGAGTGTACCTAATAATGCTTGGCGAGGGGTACAAATCATGAAGCCCCCCCGTCCATATTCAACTTCATCATATTCTGAATCTTTGGCGCAGATGTCTTCCTCAGCGCCCTGTTTTCTAACGCGTTTTGTCTCGTGTTCTTCCCTCGGTGTAGGAGACCAAGTTTCAGACGTGTACACTACAGCAGATAGAATCATAATTTTGTAGGTTGTATTGCAGTCTTTGGGCTGGACAGTCCGGGGATCGAATCCAGTTTGGGGGGTGAGATTTTCCGCAGCCAGTTTTTACCGGCCCTCGATCCCACACAGCCTCCTGTAAAATGGGGGCCGGGTCTTTCCCGGGGGTAAAGCGGCGAGGGCGTGGCACTAACCACCCACCATCACCATCTAGCGCCGAAGTTAAATACAGAGTAGAGCTATACCTGTGCTGATCCTATGGATCTTCGTGGCTTTTATAGGGTGAACTTCACCTCTGACCTTTGTGTTGCATTCTTTTCTTCCACTGAGGGATGTACAAAAACTGAGGGTGTTCGAGAATAGGGTGTGGGGGGGGGATATTTGGGCCTAAGAGGGGCGACGTGACAGGGGAACGGAGAAGACTACATAACGAGGAACTTAATGACCTGTACTCATCACCAAATATTATTCGGGTAATCAAATCGAGAAGAATGAGATGTGCGGGGCATGTAGCACGTATGGGGGAGGGGAGAGGTGCATACAGGATTTTGGTGGGGAGACCTGAGGGAAGGAGAGCACTTATAAGACCCAGGCGTAGATGGAAAGATAATATTAAAATGGATTTTCAAGAAATGGAATGGGGAGGCACGGACTGGATTGAGCTGGCTCCGGATAGGGGCAGGTGGCGGGCTGTTGCGAATGCGGTAATGAACCTTCGGGTTGCACAAACTGCGGGGAATTTCTTGACTAGCTGAGAAACTGTTAGCTTCTCAGGAAGGGCTGTGCTGCTTGGAGCCCGTTTTTGGAGTCTTTATGTTTTATGCCGTGAACGTGAAGGCAGTTCATTACCCGCGTCAGCCTACAGGACGGGTTTTATTCAATGACTGTCGAGTGTCTTACCCGAGTGGTAAAGACGACCGGGGCGTCAAGTAATCTGCTTGGTGCGCGATGTTTTTGCAATGAACATGACTGATGTAAGGGCCTTCCTTTTCATCTATAACTGGACAGGACGTAGAGTGAAGTGACATTTTGCGTAACACAAGTTGGCAGCACTGAAACATTCAATCGCTTTCGTCTCCCGAAATGAAAGGAAGATTATAAATTACACAGAAAGCGTCATGTGTCTTGCTGGTGGTGCGCTCTGCTGGATGAGCTGCAAGATACTGTAATCGCCTAATCGCGTTTGTTTAACTGATGTGCGGATTACCTTTTTGCTAGCGCGCCTTTTTTTTCCGGATTAGGGCGCGTTTGTCACCTTTCGCACCTTTGCGTGCCTTCCAAATCTGAAATGACGTTTTAAAAGGGTCGTCGTTCCATTTTTAAAAACGTTGACGGGGGGGTAGGGAGCAGTTTGTGCTGGGTGGAGGGGAAAAATATCCACACACAAAGAGGAAATTTGATGAGAGAGAATAATTAGTTGATGGATGTCCAACGCGATAAAGCGAAAGAACTTATTTCAGAGCGGACCGCGACGCGACGCAATGCCTACCTTCTTTCTACTCAGTTTAAGCGTCGCAAGTGGTGGACTGGCGGCTGGGTTCGTGCCTGGGTCGGGTCGGGGTTTGTATTAACCCTTTAAAGACGAAGCTTATCTGTTTTATATAAGGACTCAGTGCGTACCGCGCTGTAAACACTACACTTCGGTTATAAAAACCAATCTGTTAATGTTTTATAACGCAAAAGTTGCTGTTTGTTCTGAGATCCGTACAAAACACATAAACGCAATGTGGGCACCACGTAGAATTTTTTAATGTTAACCTGTTGGTACGTAAAGTTACTGCTAGGCTTTAAAAGGTTAATAACAGTACAACGTCGTGGCCCAATGCTTTATACCGACAGCCTTAAAATTGCTCTGGAACGAAGAAATATCAGTGAAACTTCCACCCGTTGACATGACTGCCTTCTGGGATATGACGCCGTGAATTCTGACACAGCGAGCCCTCCTGAAAATAGCGACGTAGGGGGAAATAACGAAAAACGGTGCATACCCCCCCCCCCCCCATCTCCAAATACCTGACAGGTTTGTCGTTGAAGATGTCGCTAGCTGCTAGCGAAAAGAACGTTCATACGAATGCGGGCGACGTTAGTGGGATCTTGTCATTATTCCGTTATGGTATTCGCTTACTGCTTTTAATATTCACGTAGGAAAACACGCCGAGAAATTCAATTTATATACATGCGAACTCGGTTGTAAGGTCATGAAAGGGACTGAATATTTTGTGTCGTTATAAACGAGTGTTGTTATAACCGGGGAGTATAATGTTATGGTTAACAGTGAGGAATTAATTGGTAACACAGAATATATGACGCTATAGACGAGGTGTAGCGTAAACCGATGTTGTTATAAATGGATTCGACTGTGTTTATGCAACGGGCTAATTTACTGCATTTTAACCTTTTAAAGCCTAGCGGTAACTTTACGTACCGCCAGGTTTAACATTAAAAAATTCTACGTGGTGCCCACATTGCGTTTATGTGTTTTGTACGGATCTCAGAACAAACAGCAACTTTTGCCTTATAAAACATTAAGAGATTGGTTTTTATAACCGAAGTGGAGAGTGTTTACAGCGCGGTACGCACTGAGTCCTTAAATAAAACAGATACGCTTCGTCTTTAAAGGGTTATAGAAGTCGAGTGTTTGGGTGTGTATTGGTGTGCCTGAGGACTGAGGCCACTAACGGGCTGTTGTGATCGGATATGCTTAGCAGCTGAGCGACTGTCAGCTTCAGCGACACATTTACGTGTCGAGTGATGATAGAGTCCCCGGTTTCTTGCTTCATAATTCTGCGTTCAGTCGCGCTTTGCACTGCAGCTCTCGCCGTGGGCCCCTCCAGCAACCAGCGCTATTATATCGGGGGGGAAAAAACCCTTTTTATATTACACATGGCGGTGTTTGTTTAACGAAAGAGTCATTTCTCGCACCACTGCTTGCAAATGAGCCCGGCAAGATGGGGCTATGGATCGAATTAATCAACAGTATCAAAATATGTACGGTGGGGTTCATGGAACGGCGACCGACAGCGCTTACCTGCTTTAGGCGGCGGGGCAAAGTTTAACCCCTTAAAGGCGAAACATATCTGTTTTATATCACAACTCAGTCCGTACCGCGCAGTAAACACACTCCGTCTCTGTTATAAAAACCAGTCAGTTAATGCTGTATAGGGAAATAATCGCTGTTTGTTCTGAGATCCACTCAAAACACATAAACACACTGTGTGGGCAGAACGTAGAATTGTTGAATGTTAAACCTGGCGGTACATACAGTAACCACTGGGCTTTATAAAGGGTTAAATTCGGTTATTAAAACCAGTCAGTTAATGCTGTATAAGGAAATAATCGCTGTTTGTTCTGAGATCCACACAAAACACATAAATACACTGTGTGGGCAGAACGTTGAATTGTTGAATGTTAAACCTGGCGGTACATAAAGTAACCACTGGGCTTTATAAAGGGTTAAATTCGGTTATTAAAACCAGCCAGTTAATGCTGTATAGGGAAATAATCGCTGTTTGTTCTGAGATCCACACAAAACACAGAAACCCACTGTGTGGGTAGAACGTAGAATTGTTGAATGTTAAACCTGGCGGTACATATAGTGACCACTGGGCTTTAAAGGGGTAAACCTGTACAAAAAAGTACCTTTTCCAGGTTTTGTAACTGTTTCTTATATTTAATATTTAACGTTCTTTTCTTCCTAGAAAACAAAAACTTAGCTTTTGAAGTCAGCATACTGTGTGCGTGTGTGCCCGCTCGCATGTGTGTGTGTGTGTGTGTGTGTGTGTTTCTTCCCACTTGAAGCTTTAAACCAGCTGAGTGACCAGTACAAAACTTCATATTAACTTTTCAGGCCATTGGATTACACTGCAACGCGGTAAGTTTTAGTTTCCTACAATCAGTAATAACAACATGGAGGCCGCGCGAACTTTTTAGACAGAAACGACACACCATACAAGTTAAGGTCCTGAAATGGCATATTGTGTGATACAGATATCATACAATGGCTACCTTGCGAGTGTTTTGTTTAGCTTTTGATTCAGTGTAATGTTGGCAACTGCTGAACCGCTGGAGCCGAACACGTGGAGTTTGGTGCGGAAATAAGATTATAAATGTACGTACACATTGTGAAATGCTGCCTGGTAGTCGGTATTTACAAACATTGCGAAACTTTGAGGTTATATCCGACCAGTTTAACGTGTGTGTCTACCTAACTGAACAGCCACCATAATACCAATAGATAGCTGGGGCTTGTCGTTTGTGCAAAGCGGCGGTAGCGTTTGCCTTCTGCTCCCAATATTCAAGACGCGCATGCGCGTAGTTTCTACTGTTCCTATATATGTGAGGGAACGAAGGGAAAACGTGATTGGAAAACACTACATGATAGACCTAGACTTAAATGGAGAGATAGTAATAAAATGCATCTAAATACGTAGTATACGATTTAAAGATGTGACTGGATATCCATTTGCCATGATGTGGGTCCAATGGGGAGATTTTGTGAAAAGATAGATGAAACTTTCTTGCTTGCTTGCTTGCTTGCTTGAGAAAAGTGGCAGAGTTGCGAAATTGTCTGTAGAGTTGTCAGAGATCGTGTACTAAGTCCGTGGAACAGAATTCTTCGTGAGAAGCTAACAGTTTCGCAGCTAGCCAACAGAGAGGTGAAACTTGAGGTTCTATAAAAGGTGGGTGGGTGGGGATATGTTGACCAAATGAACCACTGTCAGATTCTCAAGTGCTTCGCTCGGTGGAGTTAGAATATACCTGGCAAGTTCCTTTAACCATTTAAAGCCTAGCGGTAACTTTACGTACCACCAGGTTTAACATTAAAAAATTCTACGTGGTGCCCACATTGCGTTTATGTGTTTTGTACGGATCTCAGAACAAACAGCAGCTTTTGCCTTATAAAACATTAAGAGACTGGTTTTTATAACCGAAGTGGAGAGTGTTTACAGCGCGGTACGCACTGAGTCCGTATATAAAACAGATACGCTTCGTCTTTAAAGGGTTAAAAAATTCTACGTGGTGCCCACATTGCGTTTATGTGTTTTGTACGGTTCTCAGAACAAACAGCAACTTTTGCCTTATAAAATATTAACAGACTGGTTTTTATAACCGAAGTGGAGAGTATTTACAGCGCGGTACGCACTGAGTTGTTACAAAAACAGGTAGGCTTCGTCTTTAAAGGGTTAATTTGATCATATTCATCCCGCGCACTTATAACTAAAATATTATGAACCCCAACCAAATGCACAAGTTTGTCTCTCACAGTTGTATTACATTAAATATTAAAATTAAAATTCCTACATGCTTCGATCTCTGTAGGATCGTCATCAGAAATTATACACATCAACTAATTATGCATAAAACACTATGTAAAATTATTCGTAATAGTCTGAGCTTGATATGTTGTAAATCGTGTAATAGAAGCGTAATTAGACCACAGACTGTTCCATGTAAAACAGATATAAACCTATACGAATATTAAACGTTCTCAGTCAAACATAACTCTTCATTTTTTAATATTATCTCTCAAAGCTACATGTTTCGGCCTTCGAAGGCCATAATCAGGCCTGGCGATGGCCTTGGTGGGCCGAAACATGTAGCTTTGTGAGATGATATTAATAAAAGGAAGGGTTGTGTTTGACTGAGAAAGTTTAATATTGGTATTATACGGAGCATAACGGGATGGGACATCTAAAAATTAGGTATAACCCTGTATAGTGATACGGAATTCGTATGTTCTGTAAATTAACAGAAGTAGTTAAATATATATATATAAAACAGTATGTAAAGGTAAAAGGTAAAGCAGTCCCATTACAGGCCTGGACAGGCCCTGAGGGTTCCAGGAGGTTGAGGCTCCCAGATTTCTAGACAGTCGACACATGAAGGTGGTAAGGTTGTTAGCCATACGCACCGGCCGCCTTTACCCCCCAGGAAATATTCCTGGTACTCATTTTTGTTAGAGGCTGAGCCATACTGCGACCGACAGGGTTATGTCAATGAAAAATTCCAATGACACCATCGGGAATCGAACCCGCGACCTTACGGTTTGTAGCGCGGTGCCTCAACCAACTGTGCCACCGCGGCCCCCAAAACAGTATGTATAGAAATAAAATGTAGAAGGACGGCTGTAAGTGCGTACCCAGATCTGGGGGGCAACGTGTGTACATGACGGAATTTTTGAGTTTGATTGCTTGATTTTTATACCTCCTGGTGACGACCGTACTGGAAGAGAACCCTGTAGGAGTTTCTAATTTCTGTTTTAATGTAATGTAATTGTG
Source organism: Coptotermes formosanus (assembly GCA_013340265.1). Taxonomy (NCBI): domain Eukaryota; kingdom Metazoa; phylum Arthropoda; class Insecta; order Blattodea; family Rhinotermitidae; genus Coptotermes; species Coptotermes formosanus. The sequence continues at coordinate 269,413 of BLKM01000291.1, forward strand.
GGAGACAAAATTGTGCGTTTGGTTGGTTCTTGTAATAATATTTTATCTGGCAAGTTCTGTGATCACGTAAAGCAAGTGTAGGAATTTGAGCGTGTGTTGCAAATCGGGTTTTTGTTGTTTGCATTTGCCTTCATGAGAAATTTTCTCAATTTTTTATTGTAGCCTTTGTTTTACACCCCCACATCTTCCTAACCCATTTTCCTTTACATTTCATGTTTGTCCCCAGACAATCGTAGCATTTGTAAATAAGAACATCTTGTTAGTGCACGTATCTGGCCTTGGCGATGTTTGTTTCTATGCCTGTATAAAAAATATGGTGTTTTTGCGGTATGAATTTTAGTGGGTAGCCTCTGTTTGAAAAAATAGTTGATGTGTCTACGAGTTTCAGAATTATAAATGAGTTGTTAATAGTTGGAAGCCCTTGTTTGTTTGTTAACCCTTTCAAGACGAACCGTATTTAAGGACTCAGTGCGTACCGCGCTGTAAACACTCTCCACTTCGGTTATGAAAACCAATCTCTTAATGTTTTATAAGGCAAAAGTTGCTGTTTGTTCTGAGATCCGTACAAAACACATAAACGCAATGTGGGCACCACGTAGAATTTTTTAATGTTAAACCTGGTGGTACGTAAAGTTACCGCTGTGCTTTAAAAGGTTAATGCATTTCCCGCAAGAAATCGGGAGATGATCTGGCGTCTGTTACTGATCCGCCGGCGTCGAGGGCTCTGTCTTTACAACAGTGGTTGGAAGTCTACAAGAATTAAATCTCAGAACCAACATGCCGGTGCGTCTGCAAGGTGATAAAGTTATTGGGGGCAATTTGCTGCAAAGTTTACGAAGTCTTGATGAAAGAAAATTAGCAGTTAACCCACCCAGTGGGCCCGTCACTCCTCAAAACGTACTTTGTCGTATTGTGACGACAGGGGAACATGTTCAGGTAGCCATTTGGCAGCCAGAGGTTCAAGTGTTAATGGTGTCCGTCTTATGATCCGAGGGTTAGTACCAGGGTATGTTAAAGTTGTAATATCGGAGAACGGGCATATAAACGAGTTTGATTATTAGTGTTATACAGGGTGTTGCACTTAAAACAGGCCTGCTTGCACGGCGAGATCAAGAAAGCGAACCGGTTTTAGGCTTCATACGTATACATGTGAGCTGAAATAAGTGCTGTTGGAATAGACAATAGTAGCAAATAAGAAAAGCAATGTCATAAAAAACCAGCGTAATGAAACATTGAAAGTATATGTTAGTGTTATACAGGGTGTCACATTTAAAACCGGCACACTTGCACTGCGAATTCAAGAAATCGGGCCGGTTTTAAGTGGAACATTTTGTATTTATGTGTCAGCTGAAAGTAGTGCTGTTGGAATAGACAACAGTAGCGAATGAGAAAAGCAATGTCATCAAAAACCAGCGTAATAAAACATTGGAAGTGTATATAGGATTCAGTGTGGTGAAAACGGGAGTGGGTAACGTTTGAAAATGTCGAGAATTAGAACAGATGGCTAGATTTGAATTACCAGTTCTTTTTGTATTATTTTGCAACGCGCGAGAGGAAGGCAGTTGATGCGTGTAATGTGCGCCATGAGGTCTTCATCTGTCGGGACAACACAAGATTGTAACAGAGCGATGTTGCCCAGGGCGACTGCGCACCGCTCAGCGCAGCAGCGGCCCAAGTCGCACTGCCGTTGTAGGCACACGGAATACGTGCGTGAACCAAGGAGCGCTTAGTATGTGCCCAGTGTGTGAACCCTTGCCTCACAGTGTCAAGTGGGAGGCCAGTGCTGTGTGGGGCAACAATAGACGAATGCTGTGAGGAACGCGTCCTCTTTCTCTTTCTTTCTTTCTTTCTTTCTTTCTTTCTTTCTTTCTTCCTTCCATCCTTCCTTTCTTCCTTTCTTCCTTCCTTCCTTCCTTTCTTTCTTTCTTCCTTCCTTTCTTTCTTTCTTTCTTTCTTTCTTTCTTTCTTTCTTTCTTTCTTTCTTTCTTTCTTTCTTTCTTTCTTTCTTGTTCTGACCTATATCTACCTACTCATTAAAGGTGTAAAGGGTTATCGTTGCACCTGATCACACTCAGACACACACCACACTCGGTAGGACTCCTCTGTACGAGTGATCAGCCCGACACAGAGACCTCTACCTGAGAATACACAACACTCACAAGAGACAGACATCCATGCCCACGGCGGGATTCGAACCCGTAATCCCAGAAAGCGAACGGACGCAGACCCACGCCTTAGATCGAGCGGCCACTGGGAGCAGCTAATATTACATATATACATGTATATGTATGTATTTGTATGTGCAAGTTCTTTGTTTTGTAACATGAAGTGTATGACATTGCGCGGTACGAACAGCGCTAAAATATTTAATTTCGGAATATCAGTGTTTTTAATTCTTTGAAGTTGCAGGTACTGTAGCGTATGTGTTGGTGCTGACAACGAAGTCTAAGGGCGGGTACGTCTGTTAGTGTAGAATAGCTATGTGCCCTTAGCATGCTACTCAGCTCGGCGCAGTGCGGTATACAGACAGCCAGACCCACCCTGTAGCGGTTTGTGTGTCTCTCCTTGTACTTAGCATGATTATGACGCCCCATTATGCTAATTGAAGTAAGGCCGCGCCGCCACACTGCATCCTGTGCTCCAGCGTCTTACTGCTCCGAGTGTCCGTCGTGATAAAGCGACGGACGTCGTCGCCATACGATAGCTATATCCTTCCGATTCGCTTGAGTGTAGGGGGCGTGGCCCGTCAGTCGCCGCGACAGCGCGTCCAACTTGAGTGCCGAACTTGTTTGTCGCGTCCCAGCGATTAATTATGACAGACTAATTACACTCATTTCCGCTGACACCTGTCGTCAGAGCTTACAGGACGTGAACACTAGACACATTTCGCTTTGTGTACGTTGTAAGCACAAGTGGCCGCGCGGTCTAAGGCGTAGGTTTGCGGCCGATCGCATTCTGGGATCGTGGGTTCGAATCCAACCGGGGGCATGAATTTTTTTTTTCTCTTGTACAGTGTCTGTGTTGTCAGGTAGAGGTCTCTGCGAGGGGCTGATCACTGTTCCAGAGGAGTCCTACCGACTGTGTTGTGTATCTGAGTGTGATTCAGAAACGTCCCCAGGAGGGGGTGGGCTAGGCCCGATTTGGGCTCTTGTGCCACAGGAAAGGAAGACACAAGAAGGCAGCGACTGTACGCTGGCCCACTACTTTGCGGTGTGAGTGTACAAACAAGATTCTCTTCTATGCCATTACGTCAAATCCAGAGCGGACCGGGATACAAAATAAACCCGACTTAGATGGAACTTAACGATGTTCTACTGGAAATAAAAGAGTTTTCCCTGCAGCCGAGCAAATGGAATAGCAGTAGCACCGGAAAAAAGCTGCTTACTCCCCTAACCTTTTATTTTTCTCTCTCTCTTTCTCTCTCTTCTTCGCGTCTTGAGAGCGGGGCGAACGGGTTGCAAGAAGCGAACACGGGAATTTAATGAAAAATGGCCAAAAACGTTTTTATTTATTGATCCCAGCTCCTCTGCCCCCTCACCCGGGCCGAGTAAAACCTCGATGTTAGTGTGGAAACGGACAGTGAACCCTGCACGGTATAGACCACTTGGGAAACCTAGTGGTAGATGGAGGGGAATATTAAATAGCGTGCACTGGGTTCATCTAATAGTGGCTGCTGTTGTGAATGCGGTAATGAACTTTCGTATTCCATAAAAAATGGCGAGTTTCTCTACTAGGTAACCGACTATCAGCTTCTCGAGGACTGTGTTCTGTGCCCGTCTTCCTAGCCGGTGGAACAGAAGGTGTGGCTGATTTGTCTTGGTTTTCCTCAGCAACAAATTGAGGACCTTTATCCGGTTAGCTAGGTCAGTGGTAACCAGCTTATGACACGCAGACCCTAAGGGGTCCGCGGGATCTTTTATCTTTGTATTATGGGTTAGAAGGCGGAAAAATTTTATCAAATGTTTCTAATATTTTACAAAATCTGTTTATCTCAAATAACACATTGTGGGTTCTGCTCATAGTAGATAGGGAATTTCCTTCAGATTTTTTAATATTATCCAACAAATGCACTTTATTGTTACAGGTTCATAATAATATACTTAGATAGGAAATTTCCTTTAGATTTTTTAATATTATTCAACAAATGCACTTTATTGTTACAGGTTCATAATAATATACTTAAAACCTTTCTATTGCTACATGTTTCGGCCCATCATGAGGGAGAACACCAGACGCTACTATATAAAACAATTGCGTAATACTATTTCGTCTGTTGTATATGCAGATCAGCTGGTAATTATTCGTGTGGTGATCTGTTACACCGGAAGCGGTGGATTAAGGCAGCGTGTGGCCGATATGGAGGTGTACTGTGAACACCTCCTTGCTGAAGAAGTCGGATATAATGACAGAGTTTTTGCATTGTCGCCATATTTGGGATTTTTGTGATATAAAAATATTTCGTACAAAATTGTAAAGGCTGTATTATCTGTGTCCATATGTGTGTAGTTGAGGCCAGCAAGCGGGAAGTTGAAACACAGATCTTGCGCGACCGCCATTTTGTTATGTTAATTTGTATAAAATGGCCTCACAGATTGCGTAATAATAACTGGTAACTAATATACTGCGTCAGCCATTACAGGACAAATCAGTTAATGCTGTATAGGGAAGTTTTCTCTGTTTGTTCTGAGATCCACACAAAACACATAAATTCACTGTGTGGGCAGAACGTAGAATTTGTGAATGTTGAAGCTGGTGGTACGTAAAGTAACCACTGGGCTTTAAATTGTTAAATCTCTGTTATAGAAGCCAGTCAGTTAATGCTGCATAGGGAAATAAACGCTGTTTGTTCTGAGATCCACACAAAACACATAAATACACTGTGTGGGCAGAACGTAGAATTGCTGAATGTTAAACCTGGCGGTACGTATAGTAACCACTGGGCTTTGAAGGGTTAAATGCAAGGCAGTGTTATTTACTCCTGGTATTGTTTAAATACGAAAAATAGAATATAGTTAAAGACCCAGTCCGTACCGCGCAGTAAACACACTCCGTCTCGGTTATAAAAACCAGTCAGTTAATGCTGTATAGGGAAATAATCGCTGTTTGTTCTGAGATCCACACAAAACACATAAACACACTGTGTGGGCAGAACGTGGGATTTGTTAACGTTACACCACGTTGTTTTAATATTAAATGGCGTTATTCCTTTATCTTCAAAATTCGTAATTTGGTGCAGAAGAGTCTAACATTTCTTTAAAATGTTAATTTTGTGCTTCATTTAACGACACTGTGGGCAGCTCAGGATATGTGGTGTCGAATGTTAGGATGGCTACTAGTAAGGGTTCTGAAGGATGCGCAAAGAAGCGGATTGTGAGCCTGGGTCGACTAGGACAGCAATACAGGCTTCAGGATATCCTGTTACCTGTCTCGGCCAAGATTCGAACCTGGAGCCACCAGAGTGCACATGAGGGGCCGCATTACGTGACGCCACTTGCGTTTTGTTGCGCACTAACACTGTATTGTAACGTTCGTGCCCCACTTGCTTTAGCCAACCTCCCTTCCCTCAACTGAGTGGATTTTTCTTTCCCCTTCTGCATTGTTTCCGGGCTTAACTTATGGCCCCAAATCACAGAGCTTTCTCAAGCCGTATAGAAATCAATTCTCTTGAGAGGACCCTGTTTTCTATTATGGCGAGTTTGCTTGCCTGAAACACAGTAATTCTTTGCAATGACATATATTCTCGGCCTTCATTCCATAAGTCTTAGTTGCCATGGCAACGCGAAATTACTGGTACGGTCCGAGCATCTCAAGAACAGCCAAGTTGCGGTTGGTCCCGGGCACCGGTTGGCGTGGCTTTCTTCCGTCTTTCCACACAGGTACTGCAGTTCAACCTTAGACGACTGTCGTGGCTTTCCTTTGTCTCTCCAGACAGGTACTGCAGTTCAACCTTAGATAGACCAGTGTCGTGGCTTTCTTCTGTCACTCCAGACAGGTACTGCAGTTCAACCTTAGACGACTGTCGTGGCTTTCCTTTGTCTCTGCAGACAGGTACTGCAGTTCAACCTTAGATAGACCAGTGTCGTGGCTTTCTTCTGTCACTCCAGACAGGTACTGCAGTTCAACCTTAGACGACTGTCGTGGCTTTCCTTTGTCTCTCCAGACAGGTACTGCAGTTCAACCTTAGATAGACCAGTGTCGTGGCTTTCTTCTGTCTCTCCAGACAGGTACTGCAGTTCAACCTTTGCGAGACCTGCGTTGCACCATTCGACAACGCGATCAAATTCTTTGTATTTTGAATTTCCCTAATTCAAATTGTAACCCGGAGGCTAACTGTCCTGACTGGAATTTTTCGAACCTTTTTAGGCCACCCATAATATTTTAAAGTAGGTCACGGCCACTTCCACCTGCTTGAACTTGTCTCACTAAACATCGTGTTACTCGATGCTAGGCAGTGTGAGCCAGGGACAGCGTCTTTGAATAAATCATAGGGAGAAGTAAATGAACAGGAAGTGGCAGGCAGTAGTTGTGGGATAAAATAATGATCCCACAGATACGAGCTAAACTTTGATCTTCTATCCTTATATATATATGTATATATATATGTGTGTGTGTGTGTGTTTGTGTGTGTGTGTATAAGGGAGTTACGAACACGAGCACAAGTCGGAAGCGGTGGGAGTTATTTTAAAGGTGTCCAGTCCGTGCATTTTTGCCCAGTGTATTCAATTTATTGTGCCAACCAAACGCACGTTTAGTTACATATGTGTGTTAAACATGTAGCTAAAGCAACGCGTTTAACAATCACTTGTAACTGATAATGTCCATTTACTTGATACAATAGATTTAGTACGGTGGCTGTTATGTTTCAGTCAGTATTGCAGTGTCCACCGTTGCCGAAAAAGTCTCCCTTTTCGAGTTCAGTATTTTAGTATAAATGTGGCTCTCTTTGCAGAAATTTCGAGGTATTGAGTTTGGCTGTATTTAACGGAATTTGTTTTTAAAAAATTTCAGTTGAAATTTCAACGCATGTTGGGCTAGTAAATAAATAAATAGATCGATAGATAAATAAATAAATAAGACACGATAGAATCTGTGAAATATCCGAGTCTTTTGGCGTTATTCATACAGTGCGTATTATAATTAATACATTAATCACATTCTGCACTTAATAAAATACCGTGCGTATTGCAGGTTAATTAGAACAAACTGACAGTTACGCACAATGTCAGTATATATATATATATATATATATATATATATATAACTTTGTGAATTTTGTGCATAATTGTTGATTTTTTCTAATTAACCGTTTAAAGACGAAGCGTATCTGTTTTATATAAGGACTCAGTGCGTACCGCGCTGTAAACACTCTCCACTTCGGTTATAAAAACCAGTCTCTTAATGTTTTATAAGGCAAAAGTTGCTGTTTGTTCTGAGATCCGTACAAAACACATAAACGCAATGTGGGCACCACGTAGAATTTTTTAATGTTAAACCTGGCGGTACGTAAAGTTACAGCTAGGCTTTAAAAGGTTAATGAAATACGTTCAGAAATACAAAACTCGTGCATGTTTCGGCACGGTACCTCGGTGCCGAAACATGCACGAGTTTTGTATTGTTTTGATGTACGAATTATCGGAGTCGTTTGTTCAATAATGCAAGAATCAGCGAACCGTGCATGCTGGTATCGCCTAAACCTAAAGTAATGTGTTTTCACACAGAATGCGTTTGTAAATCTGGAGTGGTAACGCTGTTGATTTCAGCTGTATCAGCTTCATGCGAAGGGGATTTCATTGGGTGTGTTACCCAACCTAACCAAGAAACAGATGACAACGTCGTTCCTTTTTCAATGCCAACAGTAGGACTGCCACGTTTGTACACTGCCTTGTCGTCATGAAACCAACGTTGCCAGATCTACCATACCCACTGCGTTTGTAACCCCACGCTAATGCCTTTCTGCGCCTTCAGCTGAACAGAGTAGGGTCTTGATTTGATCTCATTTTTTAAGGTTTCTTTTGACGCCCTCATGGGATACAGGATCGAAGCAGCAACGCTTAGCATGCTGATCGGATGACAAACATGGCCGCTTGCACCACATATTTGAAGTTGAGGTGCCACGGCTCGTCACCCTCAAAGCAACAGTGTCGTGAGAGACGCTACTGGCGATACGATGGCAATGCGATGACGATACGATATATACGAGGCGATACAGGCCTCGCTCACGGGAGGCGATGCAGTCAGACGATACGCAGTGCTGCAGTGTGAACGCCATACATTGTAGCGCCCGTGACAGCAAGTCTACATTACAGTTTTAGGCACGTTCGCAAAGTTGACGGAAGTGATTATTAGTTTCGTCATATGTGTGTGTGTGTGTCCGTCCGTCTGTCTGTCCGCATGAAACAACTCGGTTGCCACTGGACGGATTGTCATGAAATTTCATAGCTGAGCATTTTTTGAAAATCTGTGGAGAAAATTCAAGTTTCATTAAATTTTGACGACAATAACGGGTACTTTACGTGAAGACCTGTGTACATTTATGATAATATCTCGCTGATTTCTTCTCAGAATGAGAAATGCTTCAGAAAAATTTGTAGAGAAAATCAAAACATATTTTATGTTCAATAACGTTTTCCGAAAATCGTGCCGTTTATGAGATAATGTGGAAAAATATGGTACAGCCAGACAGGCCACAGATGGCAATATAACACGGCGCATGCGCCGTACATGCTGGATAACTAAGGCTGCAGACGAACACTCAGAATATGTAATGTTTGTTGCTTTTCCACGGCAACAATGGTTACGCGAACGCGCTTCGATGTTACGTTTATACGTACAGTGCCTTTCTTGTTCTGTTATGTGTTAGGCATGCACACTTGCACCCTCGTTGTCATGGCAACCATTGTTACAATTGTGTGTCCTCTCTGAGGTACGATTTCTTGTCCACGAACTAGTTTTTGTAAATAAGGACCTACCGTGGAGTAGCGAGTGAATAATGTGGCGGCCATCGTGACAGACACGTGAATAGTATTGGCATAAATCTGCCTGTAGTTACTTAAGCAGTAAGTCATGAGGACATCTGACGACGTGGAGTTAGAGCTCCACGTGTTCGTAACCGTTTCAATATACGCAGGTGGGCGGTGAGCGTCACATACCGGTCGCTTTACCCCGGTACCTGCTGGATGTATTGGGTGAGCCCCCAGGTGTTCTGGACACGGTCATAAGGGCATACGTACAGGTGCGCATCCATTATTTTTCACTGGGGGGGGGGGGCTGACCCTGAGGCTGTATACAATTTATGTTTGATTTTAAAAATTATGTTATAAAAATCATGCTGTAAGCTCAACATAACGCTGTCTGCAGCTGCATTTATATACATACGAATATAACTACATGTTCCGTGACGCAATCACAGTGTCCTGTCTTCTTGTTTTTTTTTAATTTATTAATTTATTTTTCAAAATTCTAATGTACTTGTCGTCAGCCGATTTCAGTGGCTGATTTCGGCTGGAGGGGAAATCACGTAAAAGTTTTGATATCAGAATAGTTACAGAATCTGTTTTTTTAAATTTCGATTTTGCGGTTTTTGGAGGGCTGCAGCCGGGGAGCCCCCCCTTTGGTGCCCCCTGGATATGTACGTAGTCAGCAGTTACCGAAATTTTCGCCACAAGAGAACATTTCAAGTGAAGTATCCTGATGCATTTAGCACGCTGTTCAAGTATCTGCTGCAGTACATAGCGTGCCTGCATTACGTAGACTGGCGCTGATAATGCTTCGCGCAGTGGCCATATTGGTGTCGATGATTATAGTAATGTATCACACAGTGTGCTAGTGTCCCGTCATGTGCTGGCAGTACAGTGCCTACAGCTGTGCGATCTTTTGGCTGCCTTGTCTAGACCGGCACTTGGACTGCGGGTACCGGACTGCAAAGCTGACCATTTACATGGGTCAGATGGTGAGCTTAAGAATGGGTTGACCCTTACCCCCAAGTCACCACTCGTCTTTATAGCGCTGTGTTTGTTTTGGTAACGCGTAGCTGTTGGAGTGTCTAGATGTGGCTTCACGACGGTTGTGGCGGGCCGCTGTGAGTCACGTTGTCGCCCGCTTATAGGCGTTCTTTGCAAACTACAAAAGAAAGCCTTACATAAGGCCATGTCTGTCTGTCGGTGGCCTTGTATCGGCGCCGCAGACGTTCGACAGATTGTCTTGTAATTTGGTACGGTAGGCTTCAGGATCTGCGGGCGTGACTGCAGCTCGCTTTATTTGAGGCCGTAAATGCGGAAATGATCAGCAGGTAAGCTTAGTGAACTGTAAAGAACGCCGTATTTTGAGTTTTGTGTACTGTTTACATTATAGAGTAGGTCTACAGCCTTTTAGTGTTGTGCACTACATACGTTATGCAGTACAGCCTGTTAGTGTTGTGCACTGCATACTTCGTGGAATACAGTCAGTGTTGTGCACTACATACATTATGCAGTACATCCTGTTAGTGTTGTGCACTACATACATTATGCAGTACATCCTGTTAGTGTTGTGTACTACATACATTATGCAGTACAGCCTGTTAGTGTTGTGCACTACATGCTTTATTGAGTACAGCCTTTTAGTGTTGTGCACTGCATACATTTTGGAGTAGTCTTTTAGTGTTGTGCACTACATACATTATGAAATATAGCCTTTCAGTGTGGTGCACTACTTACTTTATTGAGTACAGCCTGTTAGTGCTGTGCACTACACGTATATACATTATGCATTACAGCGTTTCCAATTCTGTTTCAGCAACGCCGGGATTTCTTTGGGCGCGTAGTGCAAGATGGCGGGACCTCGGCAGACAGCGGTGAGTCCCTTGGGAATTGAAGTCCTGACACTGATGTGGAGAAAATTTGCGTAAAATTTTAATTGAAAATTAATATATGGGGGGCGAATAATTCTTTGCGCGTGGTAAGTGCCTTCACGTTTCCATTTGTTTGCTTGTTCCGGGGTTTGTTTTGTTAATGAGATTCGGCCGCCCCGGGTCACGTGGGTGCTGATGGGATTGTTATGGCTAATTAGACAGAATAATTACTGTGTTTAACTTGAAGCTAGCTTTGTTCAGAGTAAACTAATCAACGATTATAGGTTTCTGCAACCGCATGGGACCAGTTGCACCAACTGCTGCTGAATTAATTCGCATGTTTGTTAAACGCAATGATAACACAGAATTTTAACTGCCTGCAGAGATCAACGCATGATATTTACATTAGCGATGGCAGCGGAATTAACGCTGATATGAATTGAAGCCAGTATTATTTCACTGATATTTGGCGGCTTTGAGAAGCTGATAGTGTCTCAGCTGAACACGAAATTTCATGGCCGTGTTCACAACAGCCTGCCACGTGTCCCTGTTCTGAGTCAGATGAATTCAGCCCACAACCTTCCATGCAATTCCATGGACATCTGTTTTAATATTATCCTCGCATATAAAGTATAGGTTGCCCAGGCTTCCTCTTTCTTTCGGGTTTCCCCACCAGAAACCTGTACGCCTATATCTTCTTTTCTATGCATTCCACATGCCCTGCGCATCATCCTGACAATATATGTCTAGCAGTACAAACGTTGGAGCTCCTTACTAATCCATTTGATACAGCATCCTGTAACTTCCTCCCTCTTAGTTCCTTCAACGTGTGACACCAAGTTTCGCACCCACACT
>BLKM01000291.1:283813-298909 GCA_013340265.1 Coptotermes formosanus
GTACGCCTATATCTTCTTTTCTATGCATTCCACATGCCCTGCGCATCATCCTGACAATATATGTCTAGCAGTACAAACGTTGGAGCTCCTTACTAATCCATTTGATACAGCATCCTGTAACTTCCTCCCTCTTAGTTCCTTCAACGTGTGACACCAAGTTTCGCACCCACACTAAACGGAGGGCAAATTTGTCACTTTCTCCCTCTTAGTTCCTTCAACGTGTGACACCAAGTTTCGCACCCACACTAAACGTGGGGCAGATTTGTCACTTCCTTTCTCTTAGTTCCTTCAACGTGTGACACCAAGTTTCGCACCCACACTAAACGTAGGGCAAATTTGTCACTTTCTCCCTCTTAGTTCCTTCAACGTGTGACGCCAAGTTTTGCACCCACACTAAACGTAGGGCAAATTTGTAGTTTTTTTTCTATGTCAGTTTCTATGTTTTCAGATTCTGAACTCCTCTGTTTTCCTTCCCGAATGATGTGTTAATTTGCTAATATTCTCAAATGTTTGTAGTTTACTAAATTTTCCAACTATTTATTTTATTAGCAATATTTATGTTGTGATATTTTTGTGCATTCTTTTCGTAAGGAGGGAACCTACTACCTAGCTTTCGCAGGCTATCCATGAGTATGAAATGTACAGAATTGTAAGTTTACCTGTTGTTTTGTATGGGTGTGAGGGCTGGGCTGTCATTCTCAAATAAGAACACAGAGTGTTTGGGTAAAGGGGGCTGCGGGCGATGGTGGGTAATGTAACGAGGCTGCAGAAATTCGCATAACGAGGGACCTCGTGATTCGTGTTCCTCAGCTAGTGTAATTAGGGTCACCAAATACTGCATAAGTGGGATGACAGTATTAAAGTAGATGTCTGTGTTTTGTCCGGATGGCATCCAGAGGCAGACGTTTGTGCATACGGTAATGAAACTTCAGGTTTAATAAAGGGCAGAACTAGGTTACAGCTAGTGGTGTATACAGACTTAGGATCATGTCAGCAGTGTTCAGCCTTACGCTAATGGTGTATGCAGGCTTAGGATCATGTCAACAGAGTTGAGCCTGATGCCGATGGTGTATACAGACTTAGGATCATGTCAGCAGTGTTGAGCCTTACACGAGTGGTGTAAACGGACTTAGGATCATGTCAGCAGTGTTGAGCCTTACGCTAATGGTGTATGCAGGCTTAGGATCGTGTCAGCAGTGTTGAGCCTTACGCTAATGGTGTATGCAGGCTTAGAATCATGTCAGCAGTGTTCAGCCTTACACGAGTGGTGTAAACGGACTTAGGATCATGTCAGCAGCGTTGAACCTTATGCTAATGGTGTATGCAAGCTTAGGATCGTGTCAGCAATGTTGAGCCTTACGCTGATGGTGTATGCAGGGTTAGGATCATGTCAGCAGTGTTGAGCCTTACGTTGATGGTGTATGCGGGCTTAGAGTCATGTCAGCAGTGTTCAGCCTTACGCGAGTGGTGTATACAGACTTAGGATCTTGTCAACAGTGTTGAGCCTTACGCTAATGGTTTTTGCAGGCTTAGGATCATGTCAGCAATGCTGAGCCTTACTCTAGTGGTGTATACTGACTTAGGATCATGTCAGCAGTGTTGAGCCTTACGCTAATGTTACTGCTAATGACGTGAAAGTAACTTGTCTCAGTTGCACTGTGTGTTTGTTTCAGAACGGAGGGATGAGATTGTGAAAAGTGACGTCTGGTTTCACTATAAGGAGGGCTTCAGCAATGCAGTGCGCAGGTCTGTGAAGATACAGGACCTGCTCAACTGTGGCGGATATTGAATGCGAGGTTTGTGACATTCTGGCAAAACCACTGTGTCATGTGATTTTATATTCCGAGTGTGGCATGTGACACCGTGTAGTCTGGTAGATCCTTACGGGCGTTTTCAAGTAAGACCCCTTTTTATACTGAATATGGAGGCAGTATGTTTGCACTAAACATTCCCTGCCAAACTGCACGACGTCACATCCCATAAGGCCGTAGTTTCCTATGGTGTGCTGCGTGGTCGATCATATCAAAGAAGTCGCATGGATGTGACCGCCACCACAGTTACGTCAATCCCAGCAGCCATCTTGCAGTTTGTTTGGCTGCAGTAACCACTCATGGCTGCGCGGCAGCTGCAGGGGAACAAAACATTGCGCAGAAGGGGGAAACCTCAAGTTTCACAGCCCCTGCCATCCATGGGACTTCTTTAGTTACCCAATGTATAGAAATTATTCGTATTTTCATATAAAATAATGTTGTTTCTTTTATAGGAAGTCATGAGCGACTGGGTTTTATCTTTTTCTCTGTTCCTAAAGTAGAAACTTAATGTTTGTCGTTATGTTTTGTGTCATAAGCTGTTTGTTTATACCTAATAAAGTGACCTGTGGATTTAGTACCTGACCGGGTTATTCTGTTGGTGTGCAGAGCCAAGCCGTACACCCTTTCCAGCTGCCGCAACTCTTCTTCAAATTCTCGTTCCATAAACTCGTTTTTCTCCTGCCTGTGTGACACCTCAGTCTGAGTGCCGTTTTGCCAGTCTAGACCCCTACTGCTGGGTGACTAGGTCCGTTGTGCGACGTGTGGAGCGCTGTGTGTCATGTGAACTTGTGTGGTGTTGTACACAGCACATGGGGCAGAGAGTGGCTGCACTTCAGTTGCAAGAGAGTTGTCACATAGTTGTGGTGTGACAGTATGCTGCACGTTCAGCTCCTGAACACCTTGCGTCAGTGTTCTTTTCACTGAACCTGCCTAGCGGACACACTTTGAGAGTTTTCGTTACAATTAATACAGACGCTGTTACTGCATGCACACTGGTTACTTTGTTATAGACATCTGAAAGTATGGCTGTGTTTTTGAATTACTTTGTGTATTGGCAGAATCTTCTAGGGGGACGAATTTCATCAATTTGGAGCACACTTCGGTTTATATCTGTGCATCCATCATCAGGGAAGAATTCCGCGAGAGTGGAGGAATTGTTTTATGATGGCGGTGACAATTCCGCGATGACAGGGAGAAATTCCCTTATTTTGGTTAAAGCTATTGCCTGCTGGTGACGGGACCCATGCAGTGATAGAAGGAATCATCCTGTAACTTGGAGGGAATGATTCCTTGTTTGAAGGAATCATTCCCTGATGATAGAGGGAAACATTCCGTGATGACAGGGAATAATTTTGTTATACTAGATGGAAGCATTCCCTTCTGGCGGCGGGACACATAATGCAGTGAAGGGGATCACTGTATGACTATGGTGGGGGTCATTCTGTAAGAAAATTGTCCTCTGAGACTGGAGGGAATTATTCCCTGAAGATAGAGGGAAGCAGTTCTTGACGATTGAGGGAATCAGTTCCTGCTTGTGATGGGACCCACGGTCCGATGTAAGCAATTGCTGTGTTGTCGTGGAGGGAATCATACCCTGTTTGAGGGATCAGCTGGAAGGAATATTCTGTGCTGGTGGAGAAACAGAACGCCTGGGACTTGCACTGTGAATTGACGCAGGCGGTTGCCTTTTTGTTTCTATCGCTGTTACAGCGCCAGGTCTTGTATAAGGCGTATTGCTGATAACCTGCACGTCTGCACAGTGACTCGTGTGTCGCCCAGCGCTGTAATGTTGGTACCCACGTATACCTACCGGACTGCACAGTGTTGTGATAGAACCGTTATCCGCCTAGTCGTTGCTGTGAGCAAGGGTACACCCAAGGGGGGGGGGGCTGCCGGGCTGCAGCACTCTCCCACCCCCCCCCCAAAACTGGAATTAAAAACCGATTTTGTAGATATTATGATATCAAAACTTTTACGTGATTTCCCCTTCAGCCGAAATCAGCCACTGAAATCGGTTGATGACCAGTACATTAGAATTTTGAAAAATAAATTAATAAAATTTAAAAAAAACAAGAATACAGGACACTGTGATTGAGTCACGGAACATGCAGTTATATTCGTATGTATATATATGCAGTTGCAGACAGCGTTATGTTGTGCTTACAGCATGGTTTTTGTAACATAATTTTTAAAATCAAACAAATTTTATATAGCCTCAGGGTCAGCCCCCCGCCCCGAATCAAAAATTCTGGGTGCGCACGTGGCTTTGAGCATTCTAAACCCACCAGCTGTCTCTTGCCCACTCCACTGCCCCCTTCACTATGCAACACTCATTTCACTGTTGAATGTATGCTTGATTGAGGTTACTCGGTATTTTATTCAGTTGCTCCACTCCAGCGCTGACGTAGTACACCAAACTGACAACAACCGCTTCCTTCCCTATGCTTCCCAATGTATTGTTCACTGATTATCTCAGCCGATCCCAGTGGCCGCGCGGTCTAAGGCGTAGGTGTGCGGCCGAGCGCTTGCTGGTATCATGGGTTCGAATCCCACCGGGGGCATGGATTTTTTTCTCTTGTGAATGTTTGTGTTGTCAGGTAGAGGTCTCTGCGACGGGCCGATCCCTCGTCCAGAGGAGTCGTACCGACTGTGGTGTGTGTCTGAGTGTGATCGAGTGAAAATACACAACCTCGGACACCTACTCTGAGTAGGTAGAAGAAGTAAGGACTACGACGTTTATCCTGTCATTTGTCACTGCATAGTCGCAGCTACTTGCAGCGTCGTTAAATAAGCCGTAATCAAAACAGTAAAGAAAGCCTAATAGGTCTTTGCTCTTGTGGCATTTTTCTGCCATTGTGTTTGTTTGTAAGTAGTTTTAACAGGAGCAGAAGATTACAGTGTAGGGTAGTCTTTGAGTGGTCATTGCACGGTTTGTCTTTGCAAAAACATTTCTTCTTTTAAGCGCTTGTGTTTTGTTATTGAAGTAAAACACTTAAGACAACTAATACCAAAACCATGCAATCAATTCAATCCTGAGCCAGTTCAATCCATTATATATGAGACCTAACACTGTAACATTTGCTGTAATTCTACCTCCCTATCTCTTTTGTTCTGCGAGATGTTTTTTGTCAGTTTGTAAGCAGCAAAGGCTGATAAGAGAACCACTTTAATGCTACAGAATGTTTTGTTTGGACCAGTGTGTAATCCTGATCCGGAAATCAGGTCTAGCGGGAGGGTACTCAATGACTTCCGCTAGACCTGACTCCCGGATCAGGATTCGACACTGGTGTCACCATTGTTCAACCGACCAAAAATTTCCATCCTTTTCTAGAACCCAAAGGTTCATCATTGTCACCACCAAATCCTGCCACCAGTCACTATCCTGAGCCAGTTTAATCCACTTCACATCCTCGCAGTGTCACCAGCTGCCAGCAGTCACAGCCGCTGCCGTCTGTTTGCTGTGTGCGGTAAGTGCTGAACATTTTAGTACACCCTTATTACATGAAGTGCACGAAGTTAACGCGTAATGGGGAGGTAGTGTGTCTATGCGTGCTACATCGCTGTGAGTACTGAACCCGTGTTCCTGTTTTTTTATGTTGATTTGATTAGCAGACGGCAGTACGTGTGTCTGTGAAGTGTAGCTGTCGGTGTTGCCCTGGCATCGAACATAACGATGTGTCTGGTGGGGGCCATGCATGTAAGGAGCAGTGGCAGTTTAGTTAGTGTGAGGCAGAAGTTACTTGCAACCACGTGATCGGACACGAAAAACGAACTGAGGCATCTGGTTTAATATTATCCCTTCCGTGTATTCTGATTACGATCATTTATATATACCAACAAATGCACACAAATACAATGTAAACAGTGGCACATCAATGAATTTTATCCAAAAATGGGTCAAAAGTACATTACAGTACCCACATTTTTATATTTATAGCTGTCATTTGTTTATAATATTGCGTGTGTAAATTTTATATATTAACCTTTTAAAGCGTATCGGTAACTTTACATACGACTAGGTTTAACATTAAAAAATTCTACGTGGTGCCCACATTGCGTTTATGTGTTTTGTACGGATCTCAGAACAAACAGCAACTTTTGCCTTATAAAGCATTAAGAGACTGGTTTTTATAACCGAAGTGGAGAGTGTTTACAGCGCGGTACGCACTGAGTCCTTATATAAAACAGATACGCTTCGTCCTTAAAGGGTTAAAAAATTCTACATGGTGCCCACATTGCGTTTATGTGTTTTGTACGGATCTCAGAACAAACAGCAACTTTTGCCTTATAAAACATTAAGAGACTGCTTTTTATAACCGAAGTGTAGAGTGTTTACAGTGCGGTACGCACTGAGTCCTTATATAAAACAGACACGCTTCGTCTTTAAAGGGTTAATTTTATGTTCCTTTGTATTAATGTTTCCCTGAGGGTGGCGATTTATTGCTGGAACATACAGGAGGGTTCATGTGTATGGATGAGTTGTGATGTTATATAAATTTTTTGCACTTGTTGGTGTATATAAGTGATTGAGATGGCTGTGTTTTGATATGTTACCTTTGGGAGGAACATGTTACCTATATCTGCCGGGTGAAAGTGTAAACAGAACACTGGTAACCGTGTACCATTCTACACGGTGTCGTGACCCATAATAACATACGCCGTAGGTCTTTCCAGCCACGAAAACCTTCCGGTTTAGAAATGTGTAACTCTCCAGGTGCCGCAGGCCTGATGGATTGCACGGCTGCATGCCGTGCCGCAGGCGTTGCTGTCAGAGTAGGGATACCGTGTCGGCTGCAGACTGACGTACCTTGTCCAGTGCTTTCGGGACTTTGAATGAAATTCGCGAGTTGTGTGTCTCACAGCGGTGTAACTGACAATTGCAGCCTGCTGCTGCCATCTGCAGAAGCAGGCCGCAGTAGACCGCAACCCTGACTGAAGCTCCGTTTGTTTATTTGAAGGACATTCCTTCTTTTAGGGGTTCTAGCTGTTGTGTATCTTGTTATTAACCAAGTAAGCAATCGTATCCTAGGTCATACACTGGCACTTGCATCCTCATGTTTGATGTAACACCTGTATGTGTGTGACTTACCATTTTTTCTTCTCATTTTTCACGGGAACGTCCTCTTGGAGAATTTGATAAACTCTGTACACTAAGTATTATGGACACTACGTGCAGGTGCCTTACACAGGTGTTGTTTTGTTATTACCAACCACTGCACAATAATTCTTTTTACTCCTACATGTTTCGGCTAACCGTCGCAGGCTTCATCAGGGAGTCACTTTCCACGGACGTGCGCAGCGTGTGGTGTGTCAACGAATGGCAACATGTATGTTAACCTTTTAAAGCCTAGCGGTAACTTTACATACGACCAGGTTTAACATTAAAAAATCCTACGTGGTGCCCACATTGCGTTTATGTGTTTTGTACGGATCTCAGAACAAACAGCAACTTTTGCCTTATAAAACATTAAGAGACTGGTTCTTATAACCGAAGTGGAGAGTGTTTACAGCGCGGTAAGCACTGAGTCCTTATATAAAACAGATTATATTTCGTCTTAAAAGGTTAACTGTTCACACCAGTTGTCACTGCATAGCACCAATAACTTCATACCGTTTAAATCATGCACAGTACTAAAATGTAGTTTGTTAATACATAAAATACGTTTAACAGTCCGTCTCCAAACACCTGTCTTGCAAATCACTTCTAGTTTTGTAGGATGGAGACCCCCGGCTGTGATACCCGGTGTTTATTGCATGCGTCATATCACTGCAGTGGTTGGTAATAGTATAAACTTGTATCATATACTCTGGTCTATACTTGAACGTTCCTCCGATATCTGCTGTGCATCTGTTCTACACAAACTTCTTTTTTCGTAAGCAGGGCTGTGGAGTCGGAGTCGGAAGGAATTTTAGGTGGAGTCCGAGTCGGAAGGAATTTTAGGTGGAGTCGGAGTCGGAAGGAATTTTGGGTGGAGTCCGAGTCGGAAGGAATTTTAGGTGGAGTCGGAGTCGGAAGGAATTTTAGGTGGAGTCGGAGTCGGAAGGAATTTTGAGTGGAGTCCGAGTCGGAAGGAATTTTAGGTGGAGTCGGAGTCGGAAGGAATTTTAGGTGGAGTCGGAGTCGGAAGGAATTTTAGGTGGAGTCGGAGTCGGAAGGAATTTTAGGTGGAGTCGGAGTCGGAAGGAATTTTAGGTGGAGTCGGAGTCGGAAGGAATTTTAGGTGGAGTCGGAGTCGGAAGGAATTTTAGGTGGAGTCGGAGTCGGAAGGAATTTTAGGTGGAGTCGGAGTCGGAAGGAATTTTAGGTGGAGTCGGAGTCGGAAGGAATTTTAGGTGGAGTCGGAGTCGGAAGGAATTTTAGGTGGAGTCGGAGTCGGAAGGAATTTTAGGTGGAGTCGGAGTCGGAAGGAATTTTAGGTGGAGTCGGAGTCGGAAGGAATTTTAGGTGGAGTCGGAGTCGGAAGGAATTTTAGGTGGAGTCGGAGTCGGAAGGAATTTTAGGTGGAGTCGGAGTCGGAAGGAATTTTAGGTGGAGTCGGAGTCGGAAGGAATTTTAGGTGGAGTCGGAGTCGGAAGGAATTTTAGGTGGAGTCGGAGTCGGAAGGAATTTTAGGTGGAGTCGGAGTCGGAAGGAATTTTAGGTGGAGTCGGAGTCGGAAGGAATTTTAGGTGGAGTCGGAGTCGGAAGGAATTTTAGGTGGAGTCGGAGTCGGAAGGAATTTTAGGTGGAGTCGGAGTCGGAAGGAATTTTAGGTGGAGTCGGAGTCGGAAGGAATTTTAGGTGGAGTCGGAGTCGGAAGGAATTTTAGGTGGAGTCGGAGTCGGAAGGAATTTTAGGTGGAGTCGGAGTCGGAAGGAATTTTAGGTGGAGTCGGAGTCGGAAGGAATTTTAGGTGGAGTCGGAGTCGGAAGGAATTTTAGGTGGAGTCGGAGTCGGAAGGAATTTTAGGTGGAGTCGGAGTCGGAAGGAATTTTAGGTGGAGTCGGAGTCGGAAGGAATTTTAGGTGGAGTCGGAGTCGGAAGGAATTTTAGGTGGAGTCGGAGTCGGAAGGAATTTTAGGTGGAGTCGGAGTCGGAAGGAATTTTAGGTGGAGTCGGAGTCGGAAGGAATTTTAGGTGGAGTCGGAGTCGGAAGGAATTTTAGGTGGAGTCGGAGTCGGAAGGAATTTTAGGTGGAGTCGGAGTCGGAAGGAATTTTAGGTGGAGTCGGAGTCGGAAGGAATTTTAGGTGGAGTCGGAGTCGGAAGGAATTTTAGGTGGAGTCGGAGTCGGAAGGAATTTTAGGTGGAGTCGGAGTCGGAAGGAATTTTAGGTGGAGTCGGAGTCGGAAGGAATTTTAGGTGGAGTCGGAGTCGGAAGGAATTTTAGGTGGAGTCGGAGTCGGAAGGAATTTTAGGTGGAGTCGGAGTCGGAAGGAATTTTAGGTGGAGTCGGAGTCGGAAGGAATTTTAGGTGGAGTCGGAGTCGGAAGGAATTTTAGGTGGAGTCGGAGTCGGAAGGAATTTTAGGTGGAGTCGGAGTCGGAAGGAATTTTAGGTGGAGTCGGAGTCGGAAGGAATTTTAGGTGGAGTCGGAGTCGGAAGGAATTTTAGGTGGAGTCGGAGTCGGAAGGAATTTTAGGTGGAGTCGGAGTCGGAAGGAATTTTAGGTGGAGTCGGAGTCGGAAGGAATTTTAGGTGGAGTCGGAGTCGGAAGGAATTTTAGGTGGAGTCGGAGTCGGAAGGAATTTTAGGTGGAGTCGGAGTCGGAAGGAATTTTAGGTGGAGTCGGAGTCGGAAGGAATTTTAGGTGGAGTCGGAGTCGGAAGGAATTTTAGGTGGAGTCGGAGTCGGAAGGAATTTTAGGTGGAGTCGGAGTCGGAAGGAATTTTAGGTGGAGTCGGAGTCGGAAGGAATTTTAGGTGGAGTCGGAGTCGGAAGGAATTTTAGGTGGAGTCGGAGTCGGAAGGAATTTTAGGTGGAGTCGGAGTCGGAAGGAATTTTAGGTGGAGTCGGAGTCGGAAGGAATTTTAGGTGGAGTCGGAGTCGGAAGGAATTTTAGGTGGAGTCGGAGTCGGAAGGAATTTTAGGTGGAGTCGGAGTCGGAAGGAATTTTAGGTGGAGTCGGAGTCGGAAGGAATTTTAGGTGGAGTCGGAGTCGGAAGGAATTTTAGGTGGAGTCGGAGTCGGAAGGAATTTTAGGTGGAGTCGGAGTCGGAAGGAATTTTAGGTGGAGTCGGAGTCGGAAGGAATTTTAGGTGGAGTCGGAGTCGGAAGGAATTTTAGGTGGAGTCGGAGTCGGAAGGAATTTTAGGTGGAGTCGGAGTCGGAAGGAATTTTAGGTGGAGTCGGAGTCGGAAGGAATTTTAGGTGGAGTCGGAGTCGGAAGGAATTTTAGGTGGAGTCGGAGTCGGAAGGAATTTTAGGTGGAGTCGGAGTCGGAAGGAATTTTAGGTGGAGTCGGAGTCGGAAGGAATTTTAGGTGGAGTCGGAGTCGGAAGGAATTTTAGGTGGAGTCGGAGTCGGAAGGAATTTTAGGTGGAGTCGGAGTCGGAAGGAATTTTAGGTGGAGTCGGAGTCGGAAGGAATTTTAGGTGGAGTCGGAGTCGGAAGGAATTTTAGGTGGAGTCGGAGTCGGAAGGAATTTTAGGTGGAGTCGGAGTCGGAAGGAATTTTAGGTGGAGTCGGAGTCGGAAGGAATTTTAGGTGGAGTCGGAGTCGGAAGGAATTTTAGGTGGAGTCGGAGTCGGAAGGAATTTTAGGTGGAGTCGGAGTCGGAAGGAATTTTAGGTGGAGTCGGAGTCGGAAGGAATTTTAGGTGGAGTCGGAGTCGGAAGGAATTTTAGGTGGAGTCGGAGTCGGAAGGAATTTTAGGTGGAGTCGGAGTCGGAAGGAATTTTAGGTGGAGTCGGAGTCGGAAGGAATTTTAGGTGGAGTCGGAGTCGGAAGGAATTTTAGGTGGAGTCGGAGTCGGAAGGAATTTTAGGTGGAGTCGGAGTCGGAAGGAATTTTAGGTGGAGTCGGAGTCGGAAGGAATTTTAGGTGGAGTCGGAGTCGGAAGGAATTTTAGGTGGAGTCGGAGTCGGAAGGAATTTTAGGTGGAGTCGGAGTCGGAAGGAATTTTAGGTGGAGTCGGAGTCAGTAAAAATGTACCGACTCCGACTCCGACCTCAGTCTAAAATCTTAACTAGATACTCCAACTCAGAGCCCTGATAGCTACAGTAACCGTTAGATTTATACTTAAATGTAGGTTATAAGTCTAAACAGTAGCCTGATGATTCACGTGGTGGTGATGAAATGTCTTGTAGGTTTACCGTTATTAATGCATATTGAGCTTTTATGGAGGTGTCGGAGTCGGAGTTTTTGTGTACCGACCGCACAGCCCTGTTCATAAGTACTCGAATAGCAGGCACCGAATTGCCACTGGAAGTTTGTGTATTTTGTCTGGTTAGCCTGTGTGTTAAATGTGCAAACAGCCGTAGACGGAAAGGTAAGCGTTGTTACGTCTACAGGATCTAGTCATGAGAAGCTTAAATGTACTTGACCGTGATTTATTATAGAAGCGAAACATTGTGGTAATTATGTGCACCACATACTTGAACATTAACAAAACACGCAATGTACATATAACGTACCACTGAGGCGCGTTCGCGTAACCACTGTTGCCGTGGAAAAGCAATAAGTGTTACATATTCTGAGTGTGTGTCTGTAGCCTTAGTTATCCAGCATGCAAAGCGCATGCGTCGTATTATATTGGCATTGCCATTACATGATAGTCTTAAGGTTGGTGTGTGGTGTGCTGTGTGTGCGACTAGGCTTCTTGGAGCCACTTTTGACGAGACAATGAATTCACGCCGATACTTCCTAATGCTACTTGTTTGAACACTTGTCCGATAGAGGGACTGTAGGCGTATGATTCTGTCAGCAAGACGTTGCAGCCATTCACACCGCAAACCATTTTCATCACCTTTAGTTACGACGGGTAAAAATGATACCCTTCGTGGCAAATTTGAACACTGGCGATCACTGCCTGGCCAACGGTCACGCGGAACACTCTAATGTATAGCGATGCGTGGGGGCCATTTAAAGTAGTGCCTCTGCGTAGGGCCTGTACCAATAATTTTGTCTGTTGTTTTGGATGGTTGTGGTACTTGTGTCTTACTGCTGGGGAACGGCATAGGTTGCGGTGTTTCAGAACAGGGTCGGAGTAACGGGGGTGGCTGAGTAAAAGGGTAAAACGAGATGGAGGTGGGTGGCCAGCTTCACGCTCCGGCTGTTTTACCCCCGGTACCTTGTGAATGCGAGGGTGGGTAACTCCATGGGGCAGAGGCCTCCTTGAGAAGCTAACAGTTTCTCAGCTAGTCAAGAAATTCCCCGCATTTTATGGCACCCGGAGGTTCATTACCTCATTCACAAGAGCCCGCCACCTGTTTCTATCCTGAGCCAGCTCAATCCAGTCATAGGAGGGTGGGTTGCTACCAGAAACGGTCTCGGTGTTTTGAGGAAGAGAAGTTACAGCCGAACTCGGTTATAACGTCAAGGAAGGGACTGAATGTTTTGTGTCGTTATAACCGAGCAGTATAGTGTTATGGTTAACAGTGAGGAATTAACTCCGTACCGCAGAACATCTGACGTTATATTCGAAGTGTCGTATAAACCGATGTCGTTATAACCGGGTTCGCCTTAAAAATATAAGCAAAATCACCAATTAATGCACTTTTTATTAACTACCACTTACTTCCCGACACATGTTTCGGCGTCTAATGTCGCCACCATCAGGGGATAACCAAATTTAAAGTTAGTTCTTTGTTATAAATGCCGATTACCAACTGCCGTCTCAAGATACGCCTCTTATTTATGCCACAGTTTGGATATAACAGACGCTACGGTGTAGCAGACGTTTCGTCGCCATCAAGTTTAACGTTTTAAAGTCTAGCGGTAACTTTACGTACCACCAGGTTTAACATTAAAAAATTCTACGTGGTGCCCACATTGCGTTTATGTGTTTTGTACGGATCTCAGAACAAACAGCAACTTTTGCCTTATAACACATTAAGAGACTGGTTTTTATAACCGAAGTGTAGAGTGTTTACAGCGCGGTACGCACTGAGTCCTTATATAAAACAGATACGCTTCGTCTTTAAAGTGTTAATGTAACAGGATAGGCCACGCTTACGGCGGCGGGGCAAATTCATTGCTACATTTCGTAATTTGGCATTTATGTGCCTCCATCAGGTTCTTATGAAACGTCGAGGCTTTTGTTAGAGTACACAGGGCCACATTCAACGGCACAACAGTCTTCGTATTGGCTGGGCTTTGTGAAGTGTGTGAATATACCTGTTTTTGTGTTTATAGAGCAATACCGCACGAAGTTGCAAAGTGGTTGCTCGGCTAGTGTCGTCCAGTGTATGTTGTTTCACTTAACTGTGATGCCTTTGAAATTATAAACTCGTGGCAGAATAGGGGGAGGTCTCGAGCTACGGCGTGATGTTAGCCTGAGACGTTTATTTTAGAAGAGAAATTTGCGGACCAAAAACGTTTAATTCTGGAAGCTGCATAACGGATAAAATACCAACGCAGGTTATTTGAAAGGTGTCCAATACGTGCATTTTTCAGATAAATGTATTCAATTTATTATACCAGCCAAATGCACGTTATTAGTTACATATGGCCGTTAAACACATTGCTGCGACATGTTTCGGCACAAGCGTGCCGTCTTCAGAGAGCAAATGTGCCAGGTTTAAAACCAACTGCCATTGATAAGCTATTATTTACACGGTTCCACAGTCTGTACTGCTACTGCTGCTGCTGCTACTGCTACTGCTATTACTACTGCTGCCACTACTACTACTGCTACTACTGCTACTACTACTGCTGCTGCTACTACTACTACTGCTATTGCTGCTACTGCTATTACTACTACTTGTTACTACTACTACTACTGCTGCTACTACTACTGCTATTGCTGCTACTGCTATTACTACTGCTGCTGCTACTACTACTGCTACTATTACTACTCCTACTACTACTGCTACTACTGCCACTACTACTATTGCTACTACTATTGCTGCTACTACTACTGCTACTACTACTGCTACTGCTGCTACAACTACTGCAGACTATGGAACCGTGTAAATAGCAGGTTGTGACTGGCAGTTGGTTTTGAACCTGGCACATTGTGCTGCCTCAAGATGGTACGCTTGTGCCGAAACATGTCTCAGCTACGTGTTTAACAGCCATATGTAACTAATAACATGCATTTGGTTGGTACAATAAATAGAATACATTGATCATCTCAGATATTCTGATCCTTCGGAACCACAAACTGCATCAAATTAATGATGCTGTGTTGCTCCAGATTGGTAACAACGTTCAGATATTATGGCGCTCCTTTTGAGGCAGCTGAATCCATTCACAGTAACCATGAACAGCCAACTGCTTGTTACGGTGCTGCACACCACGCAGACATGAAGTGTGGCAGTGACTGCTCTTTTGCCTGAGACTGTATATGGTGACCATCTGTAGTTCCACAACCGTCCGCGACATGGCGCGCGTGACTCGTTTATTGAACTGTAATTACTAGCAAACTGCCTTACTGGCAGAATGTCTGTGATTTCCACTATCAATGCAAATCTTTTTACTGCAAATTTCGTGAAGTCCTCTGTCGCTCATTGTTGACAACGTTATGTTGCCATGGCGACCGTAAATGTGATTTCCCGTTTTCTGTGAAGTCGGGGCACACTGCGTGACTTCATCAGCCATTCTCTTTCAGTGCAGTCCTGCACTATGCATGAGCCCCCAATGGAATTTCACTTCGCTTAATGAGTTTATCAGCAGCAGCCCCTACATCTTGTTTCACAATAACGTTTTTCTAACAGATTTACCTGTCTGAATCTCAGGAATGGATAAAATTACGTACTATTGAAACATAAACATGTTATACTTCCGGCTGCCAGTCGCCGGCCTCTCACCGCGGAGTCTGAGGTTCGATCCCAAGTCAGTCCATATGGGATTTTTGGTGAACAAAGTGGCACTGGGCCAGGTTTTTCCCGCGAGGACTTCAGTTTCCCCTGTCAGTATCATTCCACCAATGCTCCACACTCATTCATTCATCTACCACCGACGCTGTATAATGTTTTTCTCCCAGTACTTCAGTTTCCCCTGTCAGTGTCATTCCACCAATGCTCCGTACTCATTCATTCATCTACCACCGACGCTGTATAATGTTTTTCTCCCAGTACTTCAGAGTCCCCTGTCAGTATCATTCCACCAATGCTCCGTACTCATTCATTCATGTACCACCGAC
>BLKM01000292.1:0-130000 GCA_013340265.1 Coptotermes formosanus
ACACGACAGAAAGAAAAATATGAGAAGCGGCAGGACGAATGGAAATACTGCTTATCAACACCAGATTGTTTATAATGTGAGATCTGCGGTATAGCTGTTCCAGTAAGTCCTCTGAGGCGTTACAATTCATTCCACATGGCGTCACGTATCAGATGACTCTAATTCTTTTATAACGTTTCGGACGTAGTACCAGTTACGTCTTCCTGTAGACAATATTCTCTTCTTCAGGCCCACTAATTTGTATGTATTTGAGATCATTAGATTGGAATACATTACTTTCAAGCTTTATTTTCCCGTTTCAAAAGACCCATTTCCGCTCGTTGATTGGCGTTCCTCCTGAATCGCAGCTGCCTCTCTGAAGAGAAAGAAAAGTCCTCTTTAACCCCTCACTCTCCCGCCCGACAACCAACCCACAAGTTGCAGAACCGAGCCCTGGAAAACACCAGAAAAAGATGAACGTGGAAAAAAGAAAGGAGAAGGTTGTGTATAATACAGGAGGCTAGACAGTATGCACGTAGAAAACAGAAAAGCCAAAAGCGGTAAGCAGAGAGGAAGAGAGAAGAGAAATACTTCGTATCGACTTTACTTGCTCTTCTTACATATCTTCCTGTCAGTGTATGTGTGTTGCCAGGCTTCAGTTGAGTGCCAGTTACCCCTCTGTACCCTCCGGCATTCTACATCCTTCCCCTCCAGCATCGTACCCCTTGACGTCGGTCAAAGCCTCCTGAAACCCGCATCACTGCGCTTGCTAGCTGTACGGAAGAGGAGGCCTTCTTTCTCCTCTCTCATTCCTCCTACCAAAAAAGTGTCCAGAAAGGAGAGGAAAAGAAAAGAGGCAATGCAGCCAGCCGCCACCAAAATCTTCTCCGTCGTGAATCTCCGCAGAAGATCCATCGTCTTGTGCGTACTTTTTTGTCACTCTAGGCAAATACGGCTTCGCATTTGTTTTTCACTGACCAACCCACAATAAAACATGAGATGTGAGACTTCAGCTTCATACGGCAGGTACATCGATTATTTCATAGGATGTGACCAGGGCTGTCGAGTCGGTACACAAAACCTCCGACTCCGACTCCACGATTTTTAAAACTCCCATCTCCGATTCCGAACCCTTCATAAAAGCTCAGTATGTATTAATAACGGTAAAACTTTAAGACATTTCATTACCACCACGTAAATTATCGGGTTTCTTTTTAGACTTATAACCTATAGTTAAGTATACGTCTAATGGTTATTGTAGCTATCAGGGTTCTGGAGTTGGAGTATCTCGTCAAGATTTTAGATTGAGGTCGGAGTCGGAGTCGGAGTCGGTACATTTTTCCCGACTCCATTTCAAGTTCCTTATGACTCCGACTCCACAGCCCTGGATGTGGCGCCGTGCAGCGCGATACGTAGTTACCAATGTTTCAGAGGAACACGCTTCTTCTATATTCATGCTGGAAAAGCAATATTCTCTCCTCCCCACGGAAGCAGCGGGTTCAGTCGAGCCGTTAGTACCACGCACAATGCAGTTAGGATTAGACTGCACACGCGCAGAAACCAGACTTCGCCTTTTGGCGAAACGGACGAGTCCACGTGACTCGGTGGGGGCGACATTTCACTCGACTACTGGCAGCCGAAGTGTGCGGGTCAGCTTGCAGTACTTGTACTGCGCTGGAGAGGCTATGCTCCGCGGTCTTGCGAGGCATGCTGGACACCCACTCCATTTTTCTGTCGCTGCTTCATTTCCCCTCCTTCGCGACGCTGCGTGCCACGTCATACTAATCGTGCTGTACCAAACTACACAACGTCACATTCCACAACACCGCAATCCTGACATATTTCTGACGATTACGACAGCGGTCGGAGGGTCAAGGGCGCTTACGATGGTGGGCCACTCGAAATGTGGAATCGACAGCTTAAACTTCAAATTCCTTTCCACAACTATTTTATTCAATGCACAGGACGACTTAAATTGTTATGAGACATCCATGTACATTCAGGTAAGAAAGGTAAACGAATCCCTATACAGGCCTAAGGGGGAGTAGAGGTATAGCCCTACCCTTTCGTTAGCCTCAGCACTAAGAGGGGGTGAAGTGGCTATCCCCACGCCCCGGTCGCTTTATCCTCGAGCAAGACCCGGTACCCATTATACAGGAGGCTGGGTGGACCCCAGGGCCGGTCTGGACGGATGCAGAAAATCTCGCACCCACCGGGATTCGATCCCCGGACTGTCCAGCCTGTAGCCAGTCTGTACATTCAGACCCCGCAGTGAATTACTGTAACTGCAGAGACCCGCTTACAACACACGGTCTGGTGCTGTGGCACAGGGGTACGTGTACTGTCAGCTAATGAATGCCCTCGTTTTGAAGTAATTATTGCGGACTGGAGGCAGGGCTCCCGGCATTCTAAATCTCGGCATAAAATGAATGTTAGTCGTCAGCTTCATTCCCCAGTCGCGCTACCCCTGCTCGAAGAGCAACCGGTAACTACTGGATATGGAACTGTACTGGCCACAGAGCCGCTTTGGACGCTGCGAAGAGAAAACTATCTGCCCGTCACGGAAATCGAACCCCAAATCTCTGATCATCCATTCCATAGTACAGTCACTATATACATCTCTGATCCCTTTCCAGAAGTCTGTGATTTCAAGAACCGGCACGCAATGTCAAACAGGCGACAGGAAGCTATGCATTGTATCAGCTTGAGTTCGCGTGTACAGGTGTCTGAAACATATGACTGCTGGAGACACCTAGTTTGGGGTAAAGAAAGTGTCGGCCGTCCGCGCAAGTACAGTAGTTCTGTGTACCCTAACAGACCGTACATCAGGCATAAAGCATACGATGAACTGGGGGCTATAGCCTACTCTATGCTCCAGGTCACTAATGTGTTTTATCTACTAAAAACTGAGACCTGATGGCGAATCATTTATTTATTCTGCTCCCCTCTGTAACAGAATAATTCCATTACTGACTACGACAAACACACTAATACAATGCGAGGAGATTTCAAAATGTCTTTCACAGGCCACACTATGTCCGCGTCACACACATACAATAAGTCTTCGCTGTACGAACATGTATGTCAGAAATGTCAGCGTTAATGGGTTTAGAAATTAGAATGTACTTTGAATATCCAAAAAGTAGCAGAAAAAGCGATAGCGGCTTAAAATGGATTGCATCCTTCCTAATTCACTGCTTACAACCATCCTTCACTGGATGCTGTACAACCTACGCATCTGAGAGAACATAAATACGCTAGAAAAAAACAGAAGAGCAAAGTACAAAATACAGTACAAATCATTTACAAGGGAATTTTCAACCATACGATATTGCCGTCTTATCCCGGTTGTTTCACACAGGTAATACTATATAAGAAACATACCTCACGAGCCTAGATGGGCACTGTTCTGTGCAGTATGCAAGGATCGATTACGTCATTATTGACACTAAGCATGGAGACAAAGTGCCCACCAAGTACCGGATCCCCTGTGCATCTATTTACCGAGTAGACGTTCTCAATGTCGCTAGGAGTGCGTCCAAACAAAAGTGTTCTACAGAATCAATGTACTTTTACTTCGCGATGAAGCACACTGACACTAGCAAGCTACAGAATTACATGTCAGTAAGACAGGCTGCCAGCATTTGTTCCAACGTAGGAACTGATAAAGGTAGTTTAGTAGCTAGGCACCGACGTGCCGCAGATGCTTCAGCTGCATAATCCCGTAATGTGAAATTCCGCAATTGAAGCTGCAGTAAGTGCCAGTCAGCACAACTAGTTTATTAGGCAATTAAGCGCTTAAATAAAGGCTGCATCACACCAAACATAAAGCTGGCAAGGAACAGCCGTATCAATCAAAATATCATACAAGTTACCCGAAAATTGTGTATACTGCTTTCCACATATTACACTCAGTACGTAGAAAACATGAAAACCCAAGCTGTCAGGTAAATCTGACGGCATTGTAATTGGCAACTATTCCCTGCAAAATTGTATGTATGACCTGATGACGCTTCATAGAAGCCGCAACACACAGCTCCTTTGTTGTCTGATAACGGAGTTGAGTAGAACGACACGTATTATTAGTTGAATTTCGGATAAGCCTCCTGCCTCTGCATCTCCAGAGTAGAAGAATACACAGTAAGTAACACCAGGGTGCAGACGTTTAACTGGGAGTGTACAAGTAGCTGATAAAAAAATATGCTGCTCTCATTACGTATCTGAGGTTTATTAACGTGACACGTGACACATCAGATCCCGGTCGGATGACTGCAGTATCCACCAGCACTCTTTCTTCCCCTAACACATTTAAATATTACCTCCCAATCGACGCCTACGTCTGCAAAGTGGTCACATTGAGATTTTCAGATAATATTCTTGTAAACATTTCCCTTTTCCCATGCGTGCTCTACGTCTCGATCATCTCATCGCACTTAATCACTCCAATAACATTAAACGAAAAAAATTCGCCATTTGTCCAAAATGAACAAGTTTGTGCCTGTTATCACGCTTCTTAACCATGCTATGTCAACAACGTAAGCTAGAGTGTGCCGAATTTTTGAATGCTGAACTGGGGGTATTGTAAAAGGAGGCGTACAATTTTCCTCGACGGACTGGAAAGCCGACACGAACCTTACATGACTATTTCAGGGCGACGGCCGAAACAAGAATATCCTAGAAATGAAGCACGCAAGCCAGTACCTAAATTAAACGGCTCACGTCGTGGACAGGTTACCAGAACTAACATCCATTTTGGGTTAACAGTCTCAGTTTATGCTGGTAGTCAACGGCGTAACTTGGTTGGGGGGGGGGGGGGGGGCCGCCCCCCCCCCCAACCCCCGCACCCAATATTTTTCAACCTAGGAC
The DNA here is from genome assembly GCA_013340265.1 of Coptotermes formosanus. Classification (NCBI taxonomy): domain Eukaryota; kingdom Metazoa; phylum Arthropoda; class Insecta; order Blattodea; family Rhinotermitidae; genus Coptotermes; species Coptotermes formosanus. The sequence goes on from BLKM01000292.1 coordinate 4,846, forward strand.
TGGCTTTTTTTGGTTACTGAATTCAATAATGGCAAATAAAAATAGACAGAGAAAGAAAACGAAAAGCTTGCGTTTTATGGGTCCAATTTTCTCCTCTTTCAAATCTGACTCATTTGTAGAATAAAGTTCCCAATACCCACCGTCAATTTTGCCCGCCAAGTGTTACTGGCCAAGTTACGCTTATGCAGGTGGTGCTTGGGCAGGAACATGAGAAGGCCCCAACTCTGATCAGTATTTATTACAGCGTATGTGAGTTCACTTTCCTCGCACTAACTACACGTTTCACTACTGTGAGGCTCTTATCCGTGGTTCGAGTCCTACCCTCAACAGTGTGAATGACCAACTGTGTATACCTCCCAGTGCCAGAGCGGGATACACTGTGGACAACACAGCTGGTTGGTTCAGCCCCCGCCTCCTGAGTGTTCTACGCTATGGTTTGGCGACGATATGTTAACTGCACATATAACAGCACCATTAAAAGAATTCTAAAATAGCACCTGTAAACTCGGCGTTACTGAAAATGGTAGTCTTTACTTGCCTCTGATCCTTACAAGGCAGGACAACATTTTAAACTGACATGCTTTACTTTATCAGCTATTTACAGACTTCAAGAAAGCCTATGATTCAGTTGTAATATATAATATCCAGTTATAATATTCTTACTGAGTTTGGTAGCCCAATGAAACTAGTAAGGTTAATAAAAATGTGTCTAAGTGAAACCTACAGCAGAGTCTGGGTACGCAAACATCTGTCTGACACGTTTCCTATGAAGAATGGTTTGAAACAAGGACATGCTTTATGGCCATTGCTTTTCAACTTTGCTTTAGAATATGCCATTAGGAGGGTCCAGGCAAACCAGGAGGGCTTGAAATTAAATGGTACACATCAGCTTCTGGTTTATGCTGATGATGTTAGTTTAACGGCGGAAGCATACATTCTATAAGGAAAAACACAGAAACTTTCGCAGTCGTAGTAAGAAGATTGGTCTGGAAGTAAACGCTGAGAATACTAGGTACATGGTCATGTCTCGAAATCAGAATGCACGACGAAATCACAACATAGAGACAGATGATGAATACTCTGAAAGGGTGGATCAGCTCAAATACTTGGGAACAACCTTAACGAATCAAAATTCTATCCGTGAAGAAATTAAAAGCAGATTGAAGTTAGGGAATGCTTGCTATCATTCGGTGCAGAATCTTTTGTCTTTCAGCTTGCTACCCAAAAATATGAAGGTCAAAATATACAGAACTGTAATTTTGCCTGTTGTTTTGCATGGGTGTGAAACTTGGTTTCTCTCTTTGAGGGAGGAACATAGGCTGAGGGCGTTTGAAAATACGGTACTGCGTAGGACATTTGGGCCTAAGAGGGCGAACGAAGCGAAACAGCTGTCATAAAACTTTCCTTATAGCTTTATTTCTCGGTTCTACATAACGGGGTGGTCTCAATTTTTCCCTTGGTCAAAATTTTCTGTCTATCCCCTATTTGCAGGAACCTACGTTACTTCAGTTTACAAAGAGTAACTTTGCATGGCGACTGAATCCTGTGTCTTTCATCACTGGTGCACATAGAATCATGCCATTATAATCATATTTCTGACAGATTGAGACTTAACCACACACTAGAATTCGCTCTTGGCTTCAGCAAAAGAGGAAGCACTGGGCTGAGGTGGTTGCCAGGACAACAGCGAGACACAAAAGAAGATAAAAAGTTGAACGCATCGAAGCTGACTACGCAGGGGAAGGGAGAGGAGAGGCGGCATCAACTCGCAGACAGAGGGAGAGAGAAACAAAGACAGAGAAGAAAAGTGGGGAAATACAGAAGACAAAAAGAGACGATGAGAAATATAGAGATGCTGGGAGCCATTTTTCCTGGGTTGGTCTTTGGTTGTGATGTGTCGTCCGTCTTCCGGTGCTTGCGACTTAACAGCACCCGGTCCACCCAGCTCTTCAATCAAAACTGCACATCTAAACGAGCCACACTGTCCAGCTCCGAGGCGCTTTATTGAATCGCCTGAACGTGGCACTTCGCTCCTGCTACATATCGAAAATCCTTCCCTTACTAACTAACCTAAAAAATTACATTATTGCATTGCATGTATTCTCAATGCGAAAGGAAGCACTGCGAATTAAGAACTCCAGGAAATCGAAAGGGCTGGTCCCGTAGCCGGCAGTAATTTTGCCGCGACGATGTCTGTAGTACCATGCGACAGGTTGTTTACTAACAGAGTCGGCTTACAATACTAATTTAATACCGTTTACTTAATGCAGCATCCTGACTTCCGTATTATAAAATACGGGTAGAAATGTAATGTGACTACACTTCGCGCAAGTGCTGATTCCTGTTCCACTGGTCCCGTCTAAGATCCTCAAGTGTTACTGCCTCACCGCCTATAAATGTCCCCTAATTAACTGTAACAACTCTGTAGGTTTCATTCTTCACCAAATTTTTGCTGGGTGAAGAAATGATGCGCGCATAAAGAAGATGGGGCAGATAACGAATGTCTGGGCCTACCACATTATTGCAGGAAAACTTGAAAGACGCCTCCTGGAACCTTAGGCGTAGGAAGAAAAATACATATTTAGGTGAAATACCTCCGCTGTGCTTCAATCAAACATATATATTGCGAAACACAATCATGCACAAGAAAATGTTACAAATCTTCAACATACCAGCTTTGGGTTTTCAATTAAGCCATCATCAGACCTATTCAATATCAAGATCCATACAAAAAACTTACACCTTCAAGTGGGATTCAGATCTCAATCCCTCATAGTACCCGTCATAATAATTTATGTTAAAATACAAAAACGTTGTGTAGAATTATGAATATAGGAACTATAGTTTCGATAAAGATGGTAGGCAGCTTATAATTGATAATTGGCACATAAGGCTCATTTCAGTCTTGTATTTCTGCCGGCACTGGAACCATCAATTTATACGAAGGTGAGACAACCTAATGTTCATGAAGATGGCGTCATGCTACGCCGAAACATGTCGGGGTAAGACAGAATAAATGTAAAAAATACAGTGCATTTTGTCGGTGATTTTACTTGTGATACAAAAGAATGCACGGTGAGAACAAAGTGAAAATTATTGCAATTTTAATTTAATATGTATAATATTCCATGAATTTTTCTAGAATAATAATCTTCTTCCTATTAGTTTCTTGTGGGTCTTGGGGCCTGTAAATATAGAATTTAATCAGTTTACATTAGTTTAACAAATTTTCATCAATTCTTAGTAAATAATTTTGATAAAACAGAACATGTGATTTTTTATTACTCGTAAAATGTGCCAGCTTGTTCTTACAGCTATGGAAACTTGTTCGCTCTGTGCTTCCGGTCCTGCAGAAGGTTAGTGTTACATAAACCTTCACAGATCGATATTTGGTGTGTGTGTGTGTGTGTGTGGGTGTGGGTGTGTGCGTGCCCTACCAGGTACATCTGCCTACTGCGATTGGGGTACTGATTACGGAGAGGGGCGCTGACAAGGTGATTAGTCAAGCGACCATCACTGCTTAACACTACTTCGAAAATTGTTTTATGGGACACTATATTCTTATGTAGTCGATTTCCTTTTTTGTTTCTATATACGAAACACTTTTCTATGGTGGCCATGTGTTCCTTTTTTACTAAAATACATACCTTCAATTACATCATCCACCTTTCAAAATCATGGTCATTCTCCAAGAGATACTGGATGAATTTTGAGTCGGTGTTGTTATTTATTTCTAAGTGAGAGCACATGTTCTGATCTGATATACGGGATCAACTCCAACACAATGTGTGACTAATATATTTTATTTTAATTTAAAATTTCATTTGTAGAGTCCAACATGTTTCAATGAGTACCTCATCTTATTTCAAAGTCTAGCCCGTATATTTCTTTCCAACAACCTAAACAACTTAATTGGTACCAGCACAATGAAACTTGTTCTCTTCATTTACTGAGGGCTTTGGAATCAGTAGTTGTTTGATACAATATTTAGTTTTATAACTTATGAGCAAATTGGTTCTTTTGAAGACTTCAGTGATATAATACGTTTCACTTCCAAACAACAGTAAACCATCTTTTTTTATTTTTTTATATTCATTGTCTTCTATAATATCCACAGGTTTCTTTCGTTTTTCTAGATATTTCTTCATCAGCTGAAGTAAAAAGGAATTACTATACAATATATTTTGCATATGAACTACTGCTTTCTTACTGGCTTCATTCTTCAGCTGATACGTGTTTAATCTACTAATTAGGAACCTTCAAAGCAGCAGATGATATAATGATAATTTACGACCATGATATTATGTTAATAAGACCATAACTACAACTTACGATGAAATTAGAAAATAATAAAACACAATTTTTTTATATGTTTCTGCACTAAGACAATGATAATGAACTAGGTTTCAGTATACGCCATAAGACTACTCACACAGACACTATAATTCCTTTAAACTCATGTCATCCGATTGATCATAAGTTTGCTGTGTCTCAGTTTTTGTACGAAATGTCTTCTCACTTTAGACACAGCAATGCTCAGAGCTACAAGAAACCGCACTACATTCTTGTCATCGTTCTTCTGTTCAAAAAAAATGGTGGGTCTCTTCAACACATATCCGAGCCTCCTTGGCAGCAACCTTTTTCGCAGCTTCTGCATTTATGTCAACTGTTTCTCCGTGTTTTGCATGCTGTGACGATTTCTCAGCAGTGTAACCAGCAACTGCTGTTTGTAAAGTCCACAGGGCCCATCTGCTGTCCGATTCCTTTTGTCCTTTTCTCAGTAACATCTGTTGCTGTACCACGTTAGCATTTAACTGCCCTACCCATATTGCTAATGCTTCCTCCAGTTTCCATGGTTTGCACCTTTCACCTTTTCTGTGTTAACACTAGCTAGATTTTCATACCTACACGTTATTTCCTTCAGTACGTATATCTCCAATACAGCGTCCACTGGTGGGATTTTCCCACAAGGAAAAACCGAAATCGTTGTCTGTATTCTGCTGACGTGAGAGGCTATAGCAAATTGGTCTCCGTAAGCACAAGCGTCTTTTACACTAACACAAAACAACACCCCTGCCCCCATACTTCACTAGTAAAATGCGGGGTCATGAGAATTTAAAAAAGGCACTGCAGTATTACGTTCGTCTGACGACGGCTTGACAGCCTCGTTATCGCCTCGGTATACTCTACTATTTCGGCATTCTACAGACTGCCGTCTATAGCAAACAACAAGTACGAATTTTTAGTAATCTCGAAAGGAAAACGGAGTCATCAGTTCTATATTGACCTAAGTTGGGACGCCTAGACACAGTATCCTCTGCCTCAGCTTATTTTACTTTCGTTTCCAAAAACTCTCTATCAGTGTGCGACTGATAACTCGTTGTTCGAAGATTACCTGAACGATTCGAAATGAACGTTGGTCACTGAAATTCTTGGAAAAATTTTGACAGCCCTTTTCCTTTCAAACGGTCGGTAAGAATTTAAAAAGCACTAGCACAATGCACAAAAATTATTTCTAACAACAAACAACACATTTATTAAAGCAGTTTTGCAGTAACGTTTTAGTTGTGCTTGATGTTACTCACCGCTTCTTAAAATTGTTATGTTTTCTAACACGGCGCTATATCCGACATTACTTAATGCTTATGGGCAAATTTGTATCGCCGAAGTTTTTCGCGAAGGAAGGGCAGCTGGATGCGCTCAACCGAGGGTTCCCCCTTGTTAATATAATAACCGAGAATTTGTACACAAACTTGCATTGGCGCTAAGTGCAGCTGGCGCTATATCGGGGGTTGAGTCTACTTGCACTTGTAAACTAACTGAATAAATGATAAATATTTCTTCAGTCATTAAATAACTTCTTTAACCTGTAAGCACAGTCTATAAGTACTGAATAAGAAAACTATGAATACAGAATCCGAAAGAATGTGGACACAGCTTGCTTTACGTTACTCACTAGCCCAGCTCTTCCTGGCGCAAATGACCAGCGCAAGGAATATTTCAGACAGGGCGGCCTATCTTCCAGACAAGATACGAACTCGGAGTCTCCCGACCACGAACTGTACACGCAAACTACCACTTCACAACCTGGGGGGTGTATGGTTTGAATCCCAGCCGGGTTACAGACTATATTGACAGCAATTTTTAAAGATTTCCTACTTTACCCAGGTAAATTCCTGGTTGCCATGACTCTATTCGTCCAAATCCTTACTGACTCACGGTTCGTTATTAACACTGCCAGTCTTTCAAACCTGCGACCTGTGCGGTTCACAGTAAGCCGTTAAATGAATCAGTCAGCACGTTTTTTATAGTATACAGACCGTACATTTTGTCATGAACTTATCATGGTAAACACATAGACACTGTGTACTAAAAACTGCGGAAACGCCTACATATGCTTCGACAAAATACTGTCATCATCAAGGGGTTCTCAATCAAAGGTGTACAAGGTCCTCTGAACCACCCGCATGTTAAAATATCACACACTAGGAATTCAGACACACAAGATCACCGGAATAGTAACGGCAAATTCAGTGGACACATCGAAAAAAGGAATAATAAGTTGGAGCGTCACCGCGCCTGTGCCATTCCTAAACGAACCAACAGGCCTATCCATCGTTACACTCAGCAGAAACGCACGTATTGTTGTAAGAAACCTCACAATTGTTTTAAAAAGTAACACATCACATTCGTTGTACATCAAGACAATAAATAAATGCCACGTTATGAAGTGGAGTCACATTTCAGATTAGACTGTACACCAAGCAAATGCTTCACTATCAGTGCACTGACCTTACCCACTCCCACTACACTCACTTGTAAAACATAAATAAAACTACCACAAACATAAACACTTCAACAATAATAAATCACGTGACCATGGGCTCCCCCTCCTTCGCGGCCCTTACATGCTCAGCACACCACGTGACCTTGATACGGCCGCTGAACTTGACCTAGTTCCGGTGGCCGTGACCTTCGAAACGCTTCCGCAGTGTTGCCAACATCACACGACGATGCCGGTGTGGGTATAGTCAAAGGCAGTACAAGCTGTTGCAAAATGTTATAACGCAAGTGCGTATTACAAAGTCGCATGTTTCGCAACATCCACGATTTAAAATACTGGTATTGGGACATTTCAGTTTTTTCTATTGGTAATACTAACTACCCGACTATTCACAGGCTAGGAATGACACAGCAGTGGCTGGAACTAGATGCGGACGTGTCGTAGTGCCTAAGGCAACGTAGCAACGGCGGTAGCAGCATTCCTTTGCTGTCCTTCAGTTATACGCCACCATGAATCTTTTCACAGAAGTTAATTTACAATTCTATTTGGACTCTCGGGCATCATCACGTACTCTTCAAAATAAAATGCCTACATATATCAAAGCGTGAACTGTCGAGCCGTTTGCTGCTCAGCAACGTACGCTTCTCGCGATGATAAAAGCCTATTACAGTACAAATGCTTAGTTTGCGGACGTCGGTCATGGGTCTTGAGTTCTAAAAAAATACAAAAAATAACACACTGCGCAAAATATACCAGTTGCGGTCGTCGGGTGCAAGGGGGTGGAGGCACGTGCTCAGTTTCGTCGGTATGCATAGTTGATAATAGCTTATTTAATGCTTAATTCATACATCCAAACACGGTAGACCTATAACTAAAAACACATTACATTTCAGTTGCACACAACTCATTACATACTTCTGAATGCAGTAGACATCAAACAAAAATAAAGTCAAATGTACTGACTTATAAATACGCCTACATAATGTCAGGTTTCCAGCAGATATCTGGAGAAAAATCAAACAAGAAATAAACTCAGAAGTCTGGACTTATAAATATGCTTACATAATATCAGGTTTCCTGGAGATATCTGGAGAAAAATCAAACAAGAAACAAACTCAGAAGTCTGGACTTATACATACGCCTACATAATGTCAGATCAGAAGTCTGGACTTTTAAATACACCTACATAATATCAGGTTTCCTGGAGATATCTCGAGAAAACAGGGATAAGTCTGCACACTGACTAGGATACGGGCTGGGCAAGCAATAAATCGTAGATCGATTCCCAGCAGAGGGGATTCTCATAATTACAGCGTCCAGCTAGGCTCTTGGAACCACACTGCCGCCTATTCAATGCGTTGCAGGTATTCCGCGGAGGTAGCCCATATTCAACCAGTACCAACACTCTTTCCCCAGAAAGTACAGCAGACGGGCCTAATGATGAACAAACCTCCAGCTCGCGCCCAGAGTAAGAATAACAACGCTACCTGTTTTTTACTCTATATATGTAATTATAACACTTGAACCTACAAGAATAACACTGGCCTACTACTTTGGAACGACTCATCGGCTATCGTCAGCTGGTCAAAATATTTCGGGTTGTAAATGCGTCGTTACTTTCCAACTGTACTGAATAATTTCCTTAATGAAACTGCATTCCCTTTACTCATCAGAGAACAAACGTTGAAACACAGGCAATACAGAATCGCGTTACTCGTCTCTCTGCACGGTTAAGTTCTCACTCAACTATTCATGGAAAGCAAAAAATGGCAGCCTGTTTATACCGAGTTACATATGGAGCAGTTAATTACCCCCTATCGTAAGTGATGACTTTCAGTTCAGTCAGGAGATACTGTACATTAACAGTCACAAAGGAAACAAGATAGGCAATGTACGTATAACGTAACACTGACGCGCGTTCGCGTAACAACTGTTGCCGTGACAAAGCAGTCAGTATTATATATTCTGAGTGTCTCTAGCCATAGTTATCCCGCAAACAACGCTCATGCTCCGCATTATATTCTCACATGCGGTCTGCCTAGCTCTACCATATTTTTCAACAGTATGCCATAAACGTCACGATTTTCGGACAAAGACGCTGAACATAAAACGTGTGTTTTGATTTTCTCTACAACTTTTGTCTGGAACATTTCTTGTTCTAAGAAGAATTGAGCTAGATATCAGAAATGTACATAAGTCTTCCTGCAAAGTACCCCTTATTCTCGTCAGATTTTAATAAAACTTGAACTTTCTCGACAGATTCTCCATAAAAGATCCAAACATCATATTTCATGAAAATCCGTCCAGTGGGTGCCGAGTTGTACCATACAGACGGACGGACACACACACACACACACACACACACACACACACACACACACAGGCAGACGGATGGACGGACGGTCGGTCGGACAGGCAGACAGACATGACGAAGTTAAGAGTCGCTGTTCGTAATTCTGCGAACGCGCCTAAAGATTGTACCTCTGCAACCACAGAACTTATACCTATTAACACCCACGCTAAAAATTCAGGATCTCGATAAAGAAGACTAGGAAGTGCACACAATGTGAGCACTGTTACCTCTACACACTGCTTCGAAATCGAATAGCGTTTACTATCGCATCTTGAAAGAGTAACTGAAAAGTCAACTGGGCACGGAAACATTCATCGATACAAACTGGCACTAACTTAAATTCAGCACTAAAGAATTACTCAGTTAAGACGTATAATTACTTCCCTAACCGCGGCTACAGCGCCTGATTTATTTCAGAAGATGGCAGTAGATAGCACAATAAAAGGAATTCACGAAGTACAAAAATATCCGTCGACGAGTTGGCCTAAATTCAGGAGTCTGTTCTGAAGGGCACTTGCACTAGAAGAAGGCCTATAACCGTAGGTCGATTCTACACTGCGATCAAATTCAGCACTAATGTATTGTAGCAACATTTCCAACTAATATTTCTTACACATACGAGCATAATATTTCTTTGTTTCAACTTAAGAATTAACAACTAAATCGAATTTTGAAATGACAGCTCGTTACTCAACGCGTACTACCAGGACCTCTCCATTAAGTGTTCCTACTGAATTTTACTGTTTCGTGTCTTATGCCAGCAGCAGCAGCTTCGATTAGGCATTGTAACAGCTGCTGCATTGTTTGCGGATTACCGTTATGGTACATCCGCTACCTCAAGCAACGTCAGAAGAAGAAATCTAACGGGTTTAAGCCTGTTGACCAAGCTGGCCATGCCACCGGTACAACCCCTCTTATCCAGCTTCTCTGATTATTCGCAGCCTGCCAATCAAAATCCGGACGCGCTCCGTCCTTCTGTATCCACATTTATCCTCCTGTTGCAAAAATTAAATCATCTAAAGAAAGCGGCTCTTTATTTTCCAAAAAGTTCCTGTAATTGCTGTGAGTAGCCTTCGATAAAAGACTGTCCAAGCAGGTCCTTCCTGTGTTTCACACCCCACGTTTGACTAAAACCTCTGATGAAAATTACTTTGCCGACTTCGCTGCGCCCAAAAGTGCGAATCTTTTATGTCGTTAATAGCACCAAGTTTAAACAATTACAGGCAGAATTCCGTGGCTGCAGCCGTTCGCAAATTCGTATGCAGACAGCGTGACATCCCGCTAATAAGTTTTGTGCCCTCTGGAAGAAATACGAATGTAATCTCTCACAGTACAAAGTCCTGAATGGCCACGTTGGCGCACTACCACTATTATGGATACACTGCGCACGTGCACGTGCGCCTCGCTACACTGCATCCAGAGTATCTCCAATCCGTGGTCACCCCAGTTTTGCATTCCTTCATGGGAAACAATCAGCCTGTCTGCACATTCCGTCGCAGCAGCAACTGATCATTTCCATTATAGGAACCGTGAACAGGACGCGTGTTGGCATATTACTTAGCAAGGCCGGCTTTGCTATACCGACTATGCCAGTAGCTGGGCGGTCCAGGGTTTGACTGCAGGAAGGGGCAAGGGATTTTTCTCTTCTTCAGAACGTCCAGATCGGCTCTGGGGCCCACACAGCCTCATATTCCATTGGTATCGGAGTTCCTTCGCGGAGGTAAAGTGGTCGGGGCATGAAGCTGACCACTCACTTCCATCTAGTGCCTACATGCCTTCAAGCCCGGACAGGGAAAACTCTACCATACTATCCATCTGTAGCTGTTATGGGCATCTCGAATGGCACCTCTGCGCAACAAAACACATACACGCCAGCCGCGACCTGCAAGGCCACTGAACGGTACAGGGGTGCTCGCTACACCGACACCGAACTTCACCGAAGTTACAGGTTTCCTAATTCTGTAACGGAGTCGAAATGGCATATGATGTCTGGAACAATTTTTAATATCACCTGAAATTCAGACAACTCATGGCGGAACAATAGGTACAGATAATCGAATACATAGGGGGAGAAAAAAGGAAAAGAGAAAAAATACAAGGTAAGGAAAGAGAAAGCGAAATGGACACCAATAATTGAATCATGCTTTCTTGTAAATGACTTCCCTTTGCCCTGCTTCAAATAACGTTACAAACTGTTCACAGCTCGTAGCTTTTGTCCGAAAACATTCTGCATTAAAGTGTAGTTTATGAAAATGGAGGGGGGTGGGGAGGCAATCAGATCACACAAACATTCTTCAGAGAGCAGAAATAGGGAACGAAAAAAAAATCAACTACGTCCTTATTAACTATTTAATGTAGTTTATTAGCCCACAGACTTCAAGTCTAAGAAACAGCAGAAGACCGAGGGTGGACAACTGCCCTAACACAACTTACTGGCATTACTGTGAAAATGATAGAAAAAGCAACCAAAACCGGTGTTGCCACGGCGCAGCCGATCGTCTCTCTAGACACGATGTTGTTACACCTCACGTTTTGTGACTCGCTTCAAATGCAGTTAGGCCTAGACTAAAATTCCTTCCTTCAGGGAAAAAGAGAGCAAATTATGTACGCCATGATGTAGAACAGACACTTTAGTCAGGTGTTCTTTACTCTCAAAATGCCATACCATTTCACAGTACACGCGTACTAATTTTATTTACACCCATAAAAATGTATGGCTTTCACTGCGCCAATTTTAACAAAACTCACAAATGCTCGACATCACAACGTGTGTCTTCTCTTACACAGAATTTCACACAACTCGGACAAAGAAACATGGAAAATACGTAAAGTATAGCTTTCACTATGCTCATTTTCACAAAAATCACTCACTCAATATATTTCTGTAGACGTCTCCTGCACCAAAAGTCTATCCAAATGGAACGAAAACTGTAGAAAATACGCCCTTAAGTAATGCTTGTACTGAACTGATTTTCATCAACCTCAGAATCAGTCGGCGAAATTATGCGGCGATCTACATTGACTTTCACCCATACCGGTCAAGAAACATGGTGAGTACCATACAATACAGCGTACTGCGTCAAACAATACAGGTGCGCCAATTTCTGCAAACGGGACGTACTTCTAAGATTATCTGCCTCTTGGACTTGTCTATCCTCTGGTTTTAGATTAATCCATGCAATAAAAATAGAATAAGAGGTAACAAAAAGGAGGGGTTACTTGTTAAACTGTGTGACAGACAATATGAGTGCTCTACAAGAAAGCACACTTTTCTGAATGCAGCACGAGAACTCTGACAAGACTTTGCCCTTGACGGGCACCATATTTCCACGTGCAGCAGCCACTGCCCATTCGCTGGAGTTAAGGGGGAATTGATTTTTGTGACTTACTCCACACAACACATCTTTCAGGTCTGTTACCATAGTATTAAGTTCCTGACAGCCGAGTACTTAGTGACTGCTCAAACAATACGATACAAAAAAAAACTCGATACTGACCACCACCACTGCTGGAATCTGCGCTCTTGTGGGATTTTACGCAGCGTAGAGTGGCAATTCCGTACCAACGTTTCGGGACAACCTATCGGTCCCATCCCCAAGGGTCAAGCAGTCCAGAAATGTTTCGACTGCTTGACCCTCGGAGATGGGACCGACAGGTTGTCCCGAAGCCTTGGTACGGAATTGCCATTCTACGCTGCGTAAAATCCCACAAGAGCGCAGATCTCATTTGAATCGCGGTGGAAGACTGAAATCATACCACCACTGCTGTTATTAGTAGCACTACTGTAGCTCCATATGAACACACACACCGACACTTTTCACAATCGATTTCAAGTTCTTTCGTAAAGACATCACTTTCTCGTACAGAGAGAATTACAACACACTAAACCCTACTCAGTTCTGTTCCGATTGCTGTAACAAAGCAGCAAAAGTAACAATGCTATTCCAAATATGTCAGTTGATTGGTTTATTTAAAAGGAAAGGTCATTAAAAGGTTTAACTCGCGCCGCCAGCTCACGGTACCTGTCAGCTGACAGACCTTGGACGCCACGCTTAACGGCAGCATGCTCTCAAACTTCGTTTTCGACGGCGTCAGTCGCCGGACACTCATCCACTTCGAGAGCTCATGGATTAATTACGGTTCTTGCGATTATATCCGCTTCATCAGCAAGCACAATGCCATACATAGGGGCATTATTCTATTTCATACCAGTTATTGTTGTTAGTCCCCGCAGGGACTCACAGTTATTGTGAGCACGGGAAGTGGCGCTACCGAGGTTTCGAGCTACACAATGCCTAGGGGTACATCTCGGCCACTTGTCTCCGGGGTTCCATAAATAAAGAGGCCTGTTCCTCCAGGTTGGGGGTTGGGCGAGGGGCTGACATCTCCCCGTCAAACATACCTGAAGAACAGGAGGGCAAGGTTCGACATTGGGCTGTTGCGCCATACACCACCAACTGTCGTTTGGTCACAAACTGTCAGCCAACGTTCCCTCTAATTTCTTTTACAGCTGCGCGGACCTGTTGCTGCTCCGAGCAGAAAATTTTTGCACGACCTGATTAGTGCGCTGCACTTTGAAGTTTTTTTTAATATGCATAATAAGAACATTTACAATGAAACTTAAAAATTCCAGCCGCGCAGCAACAAATCAGTGTGCGCGGGAGCATTTCAATTGCTGCGCACTCGCGCAGCTTAGAGGGAACATTCCTGTCGGCTCACTTATCTTACAAACCTCAGCAGAACTTCGACATACAATGAACAACGCTGGAATAGCCTGCCTTCGAGTAAAATGGTCTGAATGAATAGGCGATACAAGTGGTGAGATATGATAATGCCCTTGTTAAAGAGGAGGTTTGCCTTTTAACTGTCGTTTTCAGCACTGCCGTTTATCAGCCTTGACAAGTTTCAGTGTCGGAGTTTCCGCTTCAGAAAATACGTTTTAGACTGTACTTGCTGGGTGAGCTGTTTCGAGATGCCTGGGACGCTTGGCACGAAACATGTGACTGCTCTGTAACACACTTACACGCGACACACTATGAATCAAGGGCACTTAACACCATCAGTGCCTGCAAACCATACAGGCAAATAATATGCACAGTACTTCCACAGACTTTTTACTCCCACCAGCACCTTTAGCAGTCACTGCAAGAATAACGTTGTCTGGGTAACTGCAGTCTGCGCTCTGTGACGGCAACACTCCAGCCTCAGATTCGCTTGCTACTTCAGTTACAACAGTAGAAGTGCTCCAAATTGACTTTAAAATGTCTCTCTTTAGACACAACTCATTATGACATGTACGATTAATCAGAGGAGAGTTTTGCTGCTACTGGTGGTGGCACTTCAAGAACATAGTTAAATAAATAAAACGGAAATAAACAATAATTATTTGTACTTCCCTCATACTTCCTACTTGTCAACACCATCGTGTTTCAACAAAACAACCTCGTAAACCATGGGCTGAACAGGACAAATCCAAATCTCTGCAATAAACGCAACACTGTGTCGTAGATTCCTCGTGTATTTACTGTCAAGGGTTCACTGGCAAAACACATATGAAGCACTCGGAGTTTCGTAAATAGAAATGGTAGTACCAGTCCAGTGTATCACACCGATAGTGAAACTTCCACGTGGTTTGAAAATGTATCACTTCTTTAATAATTCCGTAAAAAATCAAAATTCATCATTCCAGAAAGTTCCAGTGTAGCCCCTAAAACTCCTTCACTTTTGTAATCACTGACACACGGTACAAGATAAAATTATAGCAAATGAACATTTTAAATCCTAGTGGTTACTACATACATTACATTACAATGCACGCATACATACATATATACACGCGTTTTTACATACATACTTCATACACACATACATACATACATACATACATACATACATACATACATACATACATNATACACACATACATACATACATACATACATACATACATACATACATACATACATACATACATGCGTTTTTCTATACATACTTCCATCACTTAACACTAAGAACTCTTGCATTTTTCCCACAGAGTGTATTTCTGTGTGCTGTGCGGCTCTGAATGAACAGCAACTGTTTCACCATACAGAATACACGTACTGGCCTTTCTAATGGAAGATCAGTATGACAGACGTCAGACACGAACTACATCATTACACAGCATATACGTGTAAGGTGATATTAAGAATACCTGATTTTACAGAAGAGAACAAAGATGTCTACCGTATCTTACGTTACGATTATTCAACATTAATCACCTGCCTAGCTCATGGAGCGTCGAATGTGCCACAACCTCTGAATGATGAACTGGATATGTCGTCTGTACAGTAAATAGACTAGGGCAATCCGGGATTCGATTCCCGATAAGGGAAACAGATTTTTCTCTTCATCAAAACGTCTAGAGCGAGTCCGTGGTCCACCTAGTCTCCTACTCAATGGTTACCGGGGGTTCCTTCCCCAGGGGTAGGGTGGCGAGGGCGTCACGTTGACCGCTCACCATCATCTGCTGCTAAGGTTAAGGAGTGTGGAACTACACCACTGCTCCAGATATATGCCTTACTGGCGTGCACAGGGACGACCTTAATGGGAATTACACAGTACAGTGGCGATAAGCGTAAAATGGCGAAACGCATGGTATGATATAATAGCAAAGATACATTCCGAGATCAAAAGAACAGTGGGACTATGTGTGTTACTGAGACAGTACAACAAACTAACGAACGTACATGCTGGTCTTCAATTTGCGGATATAAACGATGTGAACATATTGAAATTAAAAAGCGTCGTATACTGAAACGAGTAATAACTTATAATACACGAAGAAAATGTAATGTTTGCAAACAGAACAGTAAACTGGGAATTTCAGGCTTCCGCCGCAATGGTGATGAGATCTGCGCTCTTCTGGGGTATTACACAACGCCGAATGCTAATACTTTCCCGACGTTTCGGGACAACGTATCGCTCCCATCTTCACGCGCCAGGACTCTTCAAGATGGGAAATATACATTGTCCCGAAACGTCGGTAACTGATTACCATTGAACGCCGCGTAACACCCCAGAACAGCGTAGATCACAGTAAACTGGGAAATTTACTGTTTTATTTACCTGTCTTCCTTTCTTTGGGATATTATACCGTATATTTGCAATGACTTTAACATTCACTTCATACCGTTTTAAGCGATGGGCGGTCTTAATCCATGAACGTGATAATGGTTTCCTGTATACGAGAAAATTTGAGACAAAGTTACAATTTCAGGAAGAGCAATTCATTATCTTTGAGCACCCAGTTGCGAATGAGAACTGGGTTTACAAAACTACGTTAAAAGCGGGGGGGGGGGGGGGGAGAGAGGGGGGAGCAAAAAAGTCTCGCTTCATTCCATAATTGGATGGAATGAACTTTTAAGAGCTCAGAATTCGATACCGTGGCACGCAATGAACCCCTCCACACACCCCTTAGCGCACGCTTTGCGATAAGGAAGAAAGGGATAATTAATTTAAAATAATTCCTCAACAAGCACATGGGTGTAACACATAACAGATGGCCCTGTTCGCGTGCAAGAGCGCTTAAGTAATATTCGTTATCATCAGTGCAGGGCAAATTTTTCTCGTAGTTTTGATTCGTACTCGAACAGCTGACAGCCAACACGTGGGTATACGGTTTTCAGTAGCAGTAAGCACAACTACCACACCTCTTCCTTTAATCATGGAACAATAAAATTCATCCCTTTGACATTTACCTCATCATACGCCAGTTCCATCCTGTTGCCACCGTTAGCACCTAAGGTGAGGTCCTCAAGGCGGTGAGTACTGAGTACGAGTACCATCTCTTGGGATGTGACCTCGTACAGTTTGGTAGATTAGGTACCGCAGTTTCGGAGCAACGTGCTACTTTACTCTTCAGGGCAGAAGGTGGTAGCATGTTCCTCCAAAGTGATGGCACCTGCCTACCGAACTACACAAGCTCAAATTCCATAAGACCCTAATCTCATTTACAAGCAATACTATTGTCATCCTCAGAACTTTCCTGTGGGTGGTTATTATTCCAGTTTCGTATTCGAAAAGTCCCGGGATCAGACCTGGATGCCGGCTATCCTGAAGCTGTCCGTTGTTTTCCCCAAACCCAATACGAAACGCCTGAGTAGTAGGCATATCTCAAAACAGGCCGACAACACCACCGTTCATAACTTTTCCAATTCATTATCCACTGCAAGAAAAAATCCGCTGGTTTTTGTAGTAATTGTAAATTTAATTATAAAATAAAATAACATTCTACTAAACTCTGCTGTGATTACCACAGTGGACTTGCCGTTAAGTCATGCAGGTTCTTGGATATCTACAGTATAATCACATTCCAAACGTCTACTCAGTATTTTGTTGCATGTGCAGGTCTTCATATAGGTTATTTCCGGTCCAATGGACACTATTCAATGTCTACAGATCCGTAATTTCGAAAACCTGTCTTCAGCGGAACGTGCCAGAAACACAGACAGGGCCCACAAGAGGGGGGGGGGGGGGGGATAAAATAATAGTTAACCCTTTAAAGACGAAGCGTATCTGTTTTATATAAGGACTCAGTGCGTACCGCGCTGTAAACACTCTCCACTTCGGTTATAAAAACCAGTCTCTTAATGTTTTATAAGGCAAAAGTTGCTGTTTGTTCTGAGATCCGTACAAAACACCTAAACGCAATGTGGGCACCACGTAGAATTTTTTCATGTTAAACCTGGTCCATGTAAAGTTACCGCTAGGCTTTAAAAGGTTAAAGTTCGCCCTGAGGCCCGGAAGGGGAGTACAAGTACAGCTCAACTCTTTCTTCAACCTCGGCCCTCGAAAAGGGTGGGTGGTCAACGCCACGCCCCTGACCGATTTACCCCCGGGCCGGTATGGACGGGTGAGGAAAATCTCCACCCACCGGGATCCGATCCCTGGACAGTCCAGTCCGCACCCCGTCGCCATGCCGACTGAGCTACTCCGGCCCACGGGAGAACAATATATGCACGAAAACAAGTTTTGTTCGCTTCTATCTACAGCCTGTCCATTACACATTTCGCCAGGATCTGCTTACAGGTGGATAATGATGTTGGCGATACACTAAGCCTCGGTACAATATAAGAACTGTGCACGTAGTTGCGAAATGTAAGCAAAGGTAAAGCAATCCATGTACAGGCCTGGACAGGCCCTGAGGGTTCCGGGAAGCTGAGGCTCCCAGATTTCTACACAATCGGCACATGAAGGTTGCACCGGCCGGCTTTACTCCCCTGGATATATTCCTGGTACTCATTTCTGTTAGAGGCTGAGTCGACCCCAGGGCCACAGTGCGGTCGAAAGGATTATGTCAATGAAAAATTCGAATAACATCATCGACAATCGAACCCGCGACCTTCCGGCTTGTAGCGGAGTGCCCCAACCAACTGCACCACTGCCTGCCGCCACCATGTAAGCCAATCTCTCAGAACTGCAACAAAATTGTTACTGCATGCAATTCGAAACATTCCTAATTTGGAATTTCCAGTAACACAAAAACGCACCAAGCAATTGCTACTCTCGTCTGTAACACAACCGCCACGCTGCTAAGTCCTCGAGAAGATAACCTTCACTCAACCGCTGAAGAAATTCCTCGTCCTTTATTGAACCCGAAGATGCATTACGTTGCCCGCAACAGCAACCCCTGACCTCTATCGTTAGTCAGATGATTATAGTCCACAACCTTGTATATTATTAAGATTCGTGTTTACTAGTATCCTCCCATTTAATATAAGAGTCGAAAGGCATGTTGACTTCACATTTTAAAAATAAGATTTTGTATGCATTTCTTAACTCTCCCAGACGTGCCACATGTTTCGATCTCATTCTAACTTACCTATCTGACTTACCGGTCCTGGTTAAAAGTACAAACTATGGAGTTCTCATCTACGAAATTTCCTCCAGCCTTCTGTTACTTCCTCTCGCTTAGACGCAGCAGCACCCCGTTCTCAAAGAGCACGTACACTCTCTACACATGATAGACAGCCTTTACCCACGTACATGTACAATTTTAGGTTCGACATCAAGGAAACTGTGCTACCGAAAGTTTTAATGAACTGTGTTCCAGCTGTCCAGTAGCTTATAAACGCGAACAACTACCGTAGCCGAGACGAATACAACCCACAGGTCTACCCATCTATGGATATACTTACACTATCCGTAGTCAGCAGGAGTGAGGGCTGAACGTATTAACACCACTTCCACTAGTATTACGGGTTATGACACATGAAAAAATGAACCCTTTGAAGTCAGGCATGAGGTTTCCACGGTTGTGTGAATAAAGACTATTCACTGTCTTGTGGGAAACAGTTTGGTGGACAGGTACGTACCAGAGTACAAGGCGTCAAATTCCAGAACATTATTCTCCGTGATTATACAAAACACAAAATCTGGAAGACAGTACTCGCCACGAGCAAGATAACAGGCCTAACAATATGCAAAACAGAACACGTACCTTAGCGTATATTTAACACATTAATAACATTTTATGTTGTTTTATGCTGTCCGTCCCGTGCATGTAATGTCACTAAAATTATACATACTCACGCCATCTCATGCACAATTATAAACAAACATAAAAACACTCAGCGACAAAACACTTCAACTAGAATTGCGTCCGGCCATCTAGTGTCTTGTCGCTGTGCGTTTTTATGTTTTTCCCCTGATGATGGTGCCTCAGAGCAATGAAACATATCGGGTTGTAACTGGTACCTTTTACTAAGATTCTTTTACAAGTATTTGTAACTTGTGCACGAGTTGGCGTGATTACACATAATTTTAGTGAAATTAATAATATGTGTAATATTTAACAAAAGCGGTAGTAATATCTTTTCTCCTTGCCCTATTACAAACACGCCCACAAAATGTCCCCCGAAATAATATAATTAAAGAACTGTTCTATTTGTATGTTTTAATGTACATATTCCAAATAGCATGTGAGAACTGAGAAACACTTTCGGTTTACATTCCAAAAGCCGTCGAAACACTTAGATCTCAATCACAATTTACTTGCAGAATGCAGCAGATACGTGTATTCCATTATGCGATCTAGACATCACACTACGCCAGGCCTACTCAGCCTTCTATGTGGTGCGGGCAACTCTGACAAAATTTAGTCTTCAGTTTGTTTATTCCGTGCACTATCGTGAAATCAGCCACAATACCACCGTGTCTTACCACCTAAATGTTGGTAAACACAGTGGTATTATGACTGAAAATTGAATCTGCCTGCCGGCAATGTAAAATTCACTACACAGACTCAAGCACGTATACTAATATGTCGCTGCTTTACCTGGGTATTTTTTACATTCATCACATGCAATAAAAATATAAACATCATATTATTCATACCGTGCGTCGTTACAATCAAGTACAAATTATACCAGCAAATGCACTGTTATTAGTTAATATGTTCTTGTATTACAATATCATGCTCCAATATGTTTCGACGCCTGCTGGGTCATCTTCAGCGATACATTTAAAAGTTAAAATCACAAACAGGATGACAATAATTTTACACCCATTTTATAACAGTGTTGACATTCTGTTTGTGACTTTAACTTTTCAATGTATCGCTGAAGATAACGCCAACAGGGGTCGAAACATGCTGCGGCATAATATTGTAATATAAGAACATACTAACTGATAACAGTGCATTTGTTGGTATAATTTGTACTTAAAAATATAAACGACTGATGATAATAATAAGGAAGTTTAAAAAAAGTCAATTTACCACATACGATCGGGTGTCGGTACTTTTAGCATAAAATTTACAAAAATTAATTAGTAATGTACGTCTCCACATATCGTTTCGCAGTCTTCACCTCTTCTACCTACTCACACTAGGTGTCGAGGTTGTTTATTTGCACTTGATCACACTCACACACACACTACAGTCGGTAGGACTCCTCTGGACGAGGGAGCGGCCCGTCGCAGAGACCTATATCTGACAACACAAACACTCACAAGAGACAAACATCCATGCCCCCGATGGGATTCGAACCCACGATCCCAGTACGCGCTCGGCCGCAGACCTATGCCTTAGACTGCGCGGCCACTGCGGTCGGCGTTTCCACAAATAAACAGCTCAAAAGTTTTCAAAACTGCTTAGGCGTTCTGTCACGGTTTTTCCAGGGAAAGGGTTTAAAAGACTTTTCTTCATTTCGAATGTACCCGCGAGCTACGTGTTGTGCAGGCCTGCCGTATGCATTAAATGATCATCTATTTCAGGGGGGCGAATCATCTATTTCGGCGGGGGGCGGCGTGAGCGTACGGTAAGTTGGACAGGGTTCACTGCGTGGTTGCTAACACACCTGTCACTAGCCAAAAATTATTTAACCGTGACACTGGAGGAACATCAGTACCGCAGTTTGTTAACAAGAATTGGACTGCCCCGTGCCGGCCTGCTGTGCAGCATTCATCATGGGAAGAAGTGAGAGAGGTGTCTTATTTAACGACGCTGGCCACTGCTAAAATTACACAGCGTCGCTGACAGATGAATGAAATATGAATACGGAGCAATGCTGGGATGATATTTACAACAGGAAACCGAAGCACCCGGAAGAGGAAGGAGGGGCAGGTCCCAGTGCCACCGAAACACTACAAATAGTACAGGCCTATAATGCACGCTAGGAAAAATAGGCAAATGTATGTTAATAAGAGTACGATTATGGCTCGTATTTAATCGCGATTACGGACAAGAGGTCAATCGCCTTCTATATTCCTTTGATTTTGGAGGGAAGAGGCGTGGGAATTAAAAACAAAGATGAGCAATGAAAATTACAAAAAAGTGTGTTGTGCAGCGAAGACATTTATGATGATACGTGCAAAACCAATGCGCTTAATTAACCGTTTAAAGCACAGTGGCCACCGTGCACCAGCTGCTCCAGCATTAAGTAGATACGCAGTTTGTCCATATAGGGTATTTCTGAGTTTCTCATTTTCTGTCAGCGAGCAGCGACTTTCTCCTTAAACATTCAGCAACGAGTTGGTTTCAGTATGTGTTACATTAAGTTCCTGCTTTAAAGGCTCAAATAAAATATTAACAAAAGAACCAGCCACACTAAATATTCTTGTTATTTAACTTACGGAGGTGTGAAGAAGACTGCATAGCGAGGAGTTTCATAATGCGCACTCTTCGCCAAATATCATATGACGTTCAAATCGAGCACGAGAAGAAAAATGCGTACAAAATTCAGTCGGAATACACGAAGCGAACAGACTACTAGCCGCAAGACAATCACAGAATGAAGGCTGTTATTAAAACCGGTCTCCAAGGAAGCCGTGAGAATGGAAAAGTAAGGGACTCTTAGCAACAGGGGAATAAACCTCACAGTTCGACAGGAAGCAACCAATTTATTGACACTGTAACCGTACGGACAGGGTTCGAGTTTATGTGAGAATTACGGCATGTAAATTAATTTAGAAGTTATATATAGTTTTTTTGGATAAGTTAACGAATCGGACCATATGTAATGTTTAGAGAGGAGGTACGGACTAGCAGCCAGTGACCTGACCGGACAGGAAATGGGGGGACAAGGGACTTCTGAAACTGCAAGACAATGTGACTTGAAACTGACAGGTCGGGTAGCCATAATTCGTGGTGCACGAGCATTTCGAATGCACGCGTTTTGTTCGAAGTAGCCATGGGGTTTTTTAAATCATGTTAACCAATAGGAAAATTGTGATTTTTTTTTAAATTAGGACGCGTACGGGAAACGGAGGAACGCAGCTCTCTCGTCTTGTCCAGCAATCAGCGAGGACGCGAAATTACATCTCCCGAACAAGCATTAAGTGACACAGTCAAAATTATAAATTGTTATGTTTTGGGTGCAGAAATAAAAATAAAGTGTCGTCAAAATTATGCATAATTACATTGTCATTATCTTTGAAGAACTGGCCAGGTGAGAAGGTGTTTCAGTGCCGCGAGACATTCGGGAAACCAAGTGTAACGAACAGAAAATTTTATTCAAGTAAAACCATATAAACTTTATTAAACTGTGTATTATTCAAACAAATCAAAGGACTGGGTACACACCTCTGAATACGCCACACGTAGATTCCCCCGAGTGGAGGTCATGCATCTACCCACAATCGCTGGCCTGGGACGTAATCGGTCTACCATACGAAGAAGAGAAGAGGAAAGAAAGGTAGGTCGGTTATAACACTCTAAACGACTATCAGCTTCTCAAGACGCATTTTGTATCGTGGAGTTGGGTGATGAACACGTTAATCTGAAGTTCAGTGCAAACTGGCTTGCAAGTTGGACATGGCACATGTGTTGCACAACGTCGGCTCTTTCCTACACAACAAAGGGATACAATTAAAGCAGATGGAACATAACCCGAAGACCTGCGGACGTTGATTTGCCACCGAAGGAATGTCTATAAGAATGGAATGGCTAGAATTCCTACCTTGAAAAGCGTACGACTATGTTCTCCGCACGTATTTGCAAAACACAGCCTATGTATAAAATATATCATTTATTGCTGGCTGGCCTGAGAGCACCATAGCTGTCACGGGATGACGCGGAGGACGCAGGCCTTATATGCGGTAAAGCTGCCGTGCTCCGCCCAACGACAACAGAAACGTCCTGGAAAAAGCGCATAACCACTACTAGGCCTACTTCCCAACTGCGTTATTTCCCTGCTTTGCAAATATTAAATTAACGATTCTTTTCCATAAATGTATGGAACTCCGCTACACTGAAAAAAACACAGCTGGCCCGGAAAACAGAACTTGTTATAAACTCGGCTAAGAAAGTGGATTAAGCATCTGATGCCGAAAACTATCGGTTCACTCCTTTTTAACAAGTAATATTTCCTGCTTCCCGAAAAAGAGCCCTGGGTACCCACTAAATAGAAAACTGGCCAGCCCCCACAGCCGGTATTGACGCTTTGGAAAACGAAGAAACTCCAGCCCGTAGGGAAAACTGAAGACTGATTGCTTGTTCGGAATAAAAATGTGATTCTCAAATATCGTTTCAAATTTATGTGGGACTCCTCAGACGGGGTAAGCTGTGGGGATGTCACGGTCCTTGCACCTTGTGGGTCCACACCACACGCGCATTGTCATGACTGTTCCATATTAAAAAGAACTTCATCAACATTAATACCAACAGCGTCGTCGTTTACGTATGCGGTGTTCTGTTGAGATCATCACACAAGCAACTGTACACGTTAACACATTTTCGCTTTATCAATTGAAGCACTTTCAGTTCCTGTATCAGACAGACACTACAGCAGACTGCCCTTCCGCTGTGTATGGGAGCAGTCGTCCTCTATTCCGACAATGATACCAAACACAAATACAATTATTGTACAAACTGCAGCCTTTTTTCTAAACGTTAAAGCAGCTGATACAAAAACGAGCGCTGTAGTAAGAAAACCACTGGGCTTAAAAAGTTTATGAACATTTAAGGACAGCATGCCTTACGTGAAATGAAGAATTACGACGCCAGAACTCACGTTTGTTTTAAACGAATCTCTGCCTTCATGTTACGCAGCAGCAGGTTGATTACCAGAAGTACCTGGGTTGAGGTTATGAATGTGAGCGCTGTAACACAACTGCTGCAGACATAAACTGCCCTCAATGATCAGAACAACTCCCGGAATTGTACGTTCTATCACGTAAGGTTCTTTGTCTAATGGAACAGGAACATCGAGAAGGGAAAGAAGTGTGTAAGTCGTAACAAGAACGAGAGCATCTCGGCCGACATTCCTCCACAAACTGTTTGCCTGCTTACCCATTCTGCGCATAACTTACTTCCCCTTTATCGTGTTTAAAGAACTCCTTACCCTTACGTTTCATCGCTGAATCCTACGACATTTGCACAGGAACTACTGGTGCCGACCGACATACGTTACGTGATTTTATATGAGGGAAGAGGCCACTTGGAAGACAAGTGCACTTACGACGTCTTTCAAAACGGACACTACAGAAGCAAAGTCGATCACAATGGCCGCGTGGGCTATGGTACATATCTTCTCCAATCGCTCGCCCACCGACGATGTTGGTACGTAGTCCCAACACTGCTCCACTGGGGCCGTGGGTACCTACTGGTCCCGCGAATATGGCAATGTAGCTGCTAGTGTAAATAAAAGGCGGGGAATTTATTCAAACGCCGAGTGACTATAAGACACTGGGGAAGACCTGTGCTCCATGCAATTTGTTCTCCCTGATAAATTAAATAAGTTACATACTGCCTTAATGCTGAAGAATATATCGAGTTACATAACTTTAAGGGATACCACCTACTCGCAGTATGTTCCTGATGAAGGACGCAACTTGCTTTGTAAAATCGGTAAGCAGGTACCAGACTACAAGGCGTCATATTCCAGAAAACGAATCTTCAAAGAATCTTCTGCCTAATGATCCTAACACACCATTACAGTTTTACTTTATGGCCAAATTGCAAAGAAAACACAGAAATCTCAATTTCCATTCCTGCGGCCGCGGGGTAGGCACAGTCCAAACTCAATGTATGCTCACAGCCTTAAAAATATACGCCTTCTTATATGACGCCGAACTCCCCTCCCCCCCTAAAAGCGTGTAAGTCATATTTTCGGTCTCAGAATGAGACAAAATGTTACTGCTTTCGAAACTGGATTTACCTCGCGTAGGGAACATCACTGCTAAGTTACGTAACGTTACTCGAAACACATAACTTACAACAAAAGGTGGCAAAAAAGACGAGTCCCTAAAATGAAAGGAAAATTAGATGAAGAAGGAAATGAAGGTGTAGGTCTCCTCTATTCCATCCTACAATAAGCTTTCGGCTTTCTCCAAATGCATGGATGTAACTGCACTCAAACATCTATTCCTACGAAAACAGTGCATCTGTATCACAATGACCCAACGGTTAATTCCGTGACTAACAGTTCCTTGTTCAGAGAACCATAAAAAAACTGTGCCGGTATAATCAGATTTTGGAACGTTAAAAGTAGGTGGTAAATACAGTTAGTTACTGTGCTTTAAAGGTTAGATATCAATTGACTTCCGACGAGGTTCAGCGGAGTCTGAGACAAGCACGGGTTTTAGCACGGATAAAAGTTCAGTTCGTTCACTCGCGTTTCTTGTTCCAAGGAAATTTTCACATCCCTTACACTATTACAGACGAAGCATGGCTATTCATTACAAGAAAAGAAACAAGTACTTACCATATTGGTTTCCTTATTTATCTTCTTTGCAAAACGTGCATCTGGAATTATAAAAACAAAAGTTACACACGCATGCTTCAACAGCTCAAAATGTTCATGACTTATCAGCAATCTTATGATTACCATTACTAGTGTCTCCTGGAATGTGACGCGTGAAGTTTGGTAGACACCGAACAACATTCGAACATGCTGTCTCAATCTTCAAAACGGAAGGGTAATACAGCAGCCTTCCTACAGAACACCATTATATGAGATTCGAAATTCTCTGGGCGATGGATGTTAAGATTGTCTCTTCTACAGTGAAGATGGAAGCAGTAGGTACCTTCGAAATGCCTGTACTAATCTATCAAGCCACAAAGCGTTAGATTCCACAATGCCGTAACTCGTAAAATATTCACCTCTGTAAGGTCAAATCGTACTCGATCGCAGGACTACTTCCTCTCAGTGCGGGGGCTCGGGTCCGACCCCAGACTAATCCGTGTGAAGTTTGTAATGGACAAAATGGTACTGGGACAGGTATCTGCCTGAGTACGTCGATTTTTCGTGTCAATAACATTCCGCTAAGGCTCCATACTCACATTTCACTCACTGCCGCCAAAGCTATGCAATCTTCGATACAGACAGCGTAGCTAAAAACCCCATCTCTCCCTCTCTCATGACCAGAATCAAGAAATCCAAGCACAGCTATAATAAGGAAGGAGTAGACAATCTATACATTTCCTCTCTAAGACGATAAATCAAGAAGAATTAAAAATTCATCCAGCGTAATTAGCTGACAATGTTTTGCTTATCACCACCTGTTCTCCCCGTATCTGTTGCATCCCAGACTCTGCCTGCCGTTTCGTAACACAGGAACACAACGTACTTCCAAGAAGAAACCTGGACGATCAGAAAGGCATACAAAATGAGGTTGCTGGCATTGGAAATTCAATTTATGAGTACCACAAGCCACACACTACGAGATAACAATTAAACGAAGACTTTTACGGGAATTAAAAATGCAGCCAATCATCACACAAATTGGATCAGCAAGCAAGTACAGTAAAAAAACAAGAATACCGAAACAAAATGCGACACGCAAACCTGAAAGGCAGACAATTCTCGGAACACCACCGAACAGATAGGACGAAATAGGCAACTTAGGTGCAATTCTCAGAGAATAATGGTGATAATCACCACAGGCGACCGAAATTAAATCTGCACAACTGTCATACGCTTTACAACAAATCGACGAAACGGCGTGCCGATAAACCTATGTTATGCGTGTGACAGCGGTTAATCAATTTTCAAATATTACACACCAACAGCATACAAAGACTTCCAACACCAATACAACTGCGTAACAGACTGTAAGTTTGTGTGCCGTTCACTTAAGAATCCTAACACACGCAGCAGGTAATGTAAGTGCAGGGACAACATGTCGAGGCAACACGGCCGGTTCTGGAACAAACATGTACGTCACAACGTGTTATCTGTAACGCGCGCTGGCTTAAAAAAAAAGTAAAACGTTTAAATAAGTAGGCGACTGTATTTACGGAAATCACAACGGAAATGTACTCGCCGAAATTTACATTATTCGCTTACGGCTTCAATAAATATAGAGGCAGTTAAGATACAAACATACTAAGCTTTATTACATTTGAAGAATAACTTTATTTCCTGTGGCGCAACAGCCCAAATCGAGCCTAGGCCGCCTCCTTTTGGAGATTTCTAGATCACAGTCAGACACACACCACAGTCGGTAGGACTCCTCTTGACGAGTGACCGGCACGACGCAGACATCTACCTGACAACACACAACACTCACAAAAGACAGACATCCATGCTCCCGGTGGGATTCGAAACCACGATCCCAGCAAGCAGTCGGCCGCAAACCTACGCCTTAGACAGCGCGGCCACTGGGATCGGCCTTAATATAACTTACGTTTATTAAATAGCAGGCCCACAGTCTTCTTACAGTTGTGCCCAATTTGATGCTTAATGATCCTGTTCTTAACCGGTTTCAGAGAGGCACAATTCTGACGTCAACATCAGCTCCTGTTCACAGGCGAATGGCGAACATTACATCATACTCTTCACCACTTACGTATCCAGATGATTAAATTAAGAAGGATCAAATGGATGGGGTGTACAGAATCTATGGTAAAACAGGTTGCACATGCATAATTTTGTATGGAAAACACCACGTTAAGAGACCAGTTAGCGACATGTAACGCAAGTATTGTAAAACTGACTTAGTGAAATAAGTTAAGGCAAATGTAAACTTTGCCGCTCAAGAGATGGCAATGAAAAGCTCAGTAAGGACCTAATTTCTCTCCGGATCCCACACCATAACGGGGAAATTAAGGATTCAGGTCTTCCGAAATGTGACGTGTCTTCTTGAAGATGAAGACACTACGTTCCTGTCGTCACATCCCACCTGACTGAATCCTCGGCAATGCCACACTAGGTGGAAGCCTCGAATCTCGTGCGATTTTTGTTTTAAGACGTATATCTACAAGGCGATCCTGGGCATAACAAGCAACGGGATCCAAGACTTCTATTGTGAAGGTACGCGGTTCGTGCCTCGGCTGAAATAAAAGCATGCCTGAGAGTTTCCGTTGGTTTCGTGCTCAGGCAGTACCGTCGGTCACCAATGGCCGTGCGGTCTAAGGCGTGGGCATTCGGCCGAGCGCTTGCTAGGAGCGTGGGTTCGAATCCCACTGAGGACATGGATGTCTGTCTCTTGTGAGTGTTGTGTGCTGTCAGGCAGACGTCTCTACGATGGACTGATCACTTGTCCAGAGGAGTCCTACCGAGTGGGGTGTATCTGAGTGTGATCTAGAAACCTCCAAAAGGAGGAGGCCTAGACCCGATTTGGGCTGTTGCACCACAGGAAGCGTACTGTCGATCACAACACGGCCACCCCTTTCCATGTACTTTCCTGTTCATGACAGTCTTCCCGCCATACTCAAGCTTATAAGTCTACGCAGCGACATGATGTCGTTAAATAAAATAACAGTAACTGCTCTGTAACTTATTTTACTTAGGTAGAGTAAATAACACAGCTTTCGCACAGCTAATATTTTTACACATCTTCGCTTCACAGTGATTGGCTTTTGATGACGTCATTGCTGTACTGGAAGATTGTTACTTGTCCTCAGTAACGTCGTAATTCCGCACCAGAAATTCTGACACTGAACTCTCACTGACTGTAATTATTTACAGCACAAAACAAACATTTTGGCTTCCGTATTTCACTGATTATGGGTTACATATCTAAAATAACAGGAACAAGCTGTGCTAACAAGTGAGTTTATACCATACAAATTCCTGCAATGAACTGTAAAATCTAAACTGCTTAAGTCTGAAATGAATCGCACGCACTTAGAACCAGCCAACTGCCAATTAAACCAGTATATTAGATGAGCTGAGCGAGTTAATTTTTTTGACCATAGGGTCAATTGTGACAGTACTAATTCCAATATAAAATACCACAAACATAAATACTCAACCTATCACCTCCATTAAAAGATGCGGATACCAAATGATTCAGAAGCGCTGTTCCTACTACCGTCTATGCAACCCACACAAGCCCGGCCATTCAAGCCTGCCTTGCGCTACCACAGTTTGTACGTACACTGAACCCAACCTAACGGCCGACGTTGTTAACTGAATAACACAGGTCGTTATAAATGACGAAGACAGTTGTTTACTCAGGCGCAACCGCCTGTCGTGCTATTATTCTATTACTACTAACATTACTACGATCGCCACCACAAATGATCAGACAAAAAGCAAACCTCCTCACGAAACGCAATACGCATGTTGGCCTACTTTACTCACAAATTGCTTACATTAGTAAATTTCACAACAAAAACGTCGACAGGCAATGCCTTGTTTCCTCAAACCATGAATACATACAGGGTGATTACAAATGATGTAAGCGGTTACATCAATTCATTCGTACGAAAGTAAAAGGCACACAAAAATCAAACGCACGCCATTGTAAAGAGCAACTCAAAAATCTATTTTTGCGCACATTCTTAAGAAGTACTTTCAACTCTTGCCACAAGAATACAGCACTAAGATGGCAACTCAAATGGGAAAAGTGTATTGTGTGCTGGAGCTTCATTCAAAGAAACCTGTGACGACCGTCCAGCGAGAATTCAGAATAAAGTTCGCAAAGAATTCTCTAACCGCGCAATCGGTGGCACACAGGTTGTTTCTGTAAGGGGCAGAGTTAAGCCGACAAAGTACAAGCGTGCATACAACTGATCGTGTTCGGCAGGCCCATCTGCCAAACCAACAGGAGTCAACAGTCAGGCTAGTCGCGAGTGGAATGCAAGGGCTGCAGTCCCTCCAACCTCCAAAACCGAAATTTAAAAAACACAGAATTTGTAGATATTATATCAAAAGTGTTACGTGATCTACCGTTCAGCCAAAATCAGCCACTTGAAATCGGAGGATAACTAGTACATTCGGATTCTGAGAAATAAATTAATAAAAGCGAAAAAAAGGAGATAGGACACTGTGATTGCGTCATGGAACATGCAGTTATATTCGTATGCATAGAAATGCAGCTGCACACAGTGTTATATTGTACTTACAACATGATTTTTATAACACAATTATAAAATCAAACATAAACTATATATAGCCTCAGGGTCGCGGGGCCCGCCCCCCCAACGGAAAAATCTGGGTGCGCACCTGATGGAATGTACCACAGAAAACAGTGTGCGAAATTCTTCAAACCAGCTTGCTGTCGGGACTTAAGAACGGGAATTTTTGCAATACATAACATAAAACGAAAAAGTGGCACGTTTTGAATTTTGGGCGAACACAATGGACCACACTGCAGAAGATGTAATTTTATGTCAAAAATCTGTTCCTGCGACGAAGCAACATTTCACCTATGCGGGGAAAGTTGACAGGCATAATATCCGTATAAGGGAGTGTGAATATCCTCACGCTGTGGTTGAATATTTAACAGCCCGAAAATAAATGTTTTTTGGTACTCTGACCTGTGGTAAAGTGTACAGAACTTTCTTCTTTGTACAGAAACGCAGTTAAAAGGAGTTATCTACTCTGACATGTTGGAGTTGCAGTTAACGCCCCACATAGTTGAAGACAAATCAAATGTTACTCTATACCGCACAGACGATCGTATGTGACATATAAGCTTACAAACTCTATATACTTTCTCCATCGTCTAATGCATTAAAATTGATATAATTAATACAACACTATGTTTCGGGGCCAGGATAGGCTCCCGTCTCCAGACTTCCTTCTCAAATATGTTACATCATTATACTCATCCCTCCCTTTCCGCGAGTTCGTACTTCGCGGTGTCGCAAATTCAAGGGGTCGCCCCACGAATAAAAATACATCAGTCTTGCCCTTCAATGGATCGCAGCATCGAAACTGTTTGACATCTCTAACAGGTTCGAGCCATACCGCAGCATATTAAAAGAGATTAAGGGAAAAAGGGAGCAATTCCCGTTACGTTGTTTCTGCAAAGAAAAGAAGGCACTAAAATACTAAAAAATTGCTTCGGGGGAGAAGACGGTCAATTATTAGTGGAATTCCGCTTATCGCGCGGGTCTTGGAACCTAACCCACGTGCAAATTAGGCGATGAGCATTCTTAACACAAACTTGGGTGAATCAGTGCTCACATGTTCCAAAGATAGTTTAAAAACTATGTCAACGCAGATCTCACTAAACAGTTTGTGCATAATATTCATCACGGGTCACTGTCAATATCTTCTTTCACCAGCCGGTAGTGCTTGTGGCGGTAATCGTGGTGTGCCGACCATACTGGTTGTCGACCACCACACCAAAAGTTCTTTATAATGCTGTGCGTTTCATTTTTGTGTGGCTATTGGTTTCTTACAAATAAACCCATGTAGTGTCTCACAGATCCAAAAGCTCCCGACACCTTCGAATTCATCCTATGAAACTTAATGATTATAAAGACTTACAATATAAAAACTATTAACATAACTGGCAGTCGAAAAAGAAGATACAAGTCACTGACACACCGATAATGACAATTCGTCTGTTCTCCGCTTCCACACACCGCCTCGTACACTGACCGATCGTTTTGAAATTTTCAGCACATATTACTAATAATCCTCGACGCCAAGACATCCCGAACATCTTTCACACTACGAAGAGACACACGTATTTTCTAACACGGTTGTACAGCCAAGTCACAGGTCCCAAGCCCCCCACACTGAGACAATGAGGGAAGAAGTCCCATGGATCATTCGTGACGCGTCTACTCCTGCTCTTATGTCTCCCTGTCCAACGTATTCACCTCTTACTCCACTCCAGTCGTCAACTCATTCTGTTGATAGTGATGAACTCTGTCAGCAGCAACTGCTTTGAGCTGGCTGACACACGACACAGCGGGCAGGAGAGGAATACGACAGGAGAGGAGTGGAAGCCTCGATCACTGTCATTCCCAACATCCATGGGACCTCTTTCCGCAGACTCGGTTATAATGCATCGCTCCTGTCCATCTGTGCAATGAGAAAGCTGAGGAATTACTTCTTGTACTTACCTACTTTAAATTAACATTTAAAGTAAGTGCAAGAAATAATTCCCCAGCGTATGTTCGAACTATAGGGGAATTTCACTTTTAGCACAGCCTCCAAAATGTATGCAGCAATTTTGGAAGATGAATTAAAAACAATGTCAGAAGAAAAAATTGAAGAAAAGCAGTCTGGCTTTCCGAAAGGTCGATCATAAGTAGATGCTGCATTTGTGATTAAACAATTCATGGAAAAGATGAAAGAATTCAACTGTCCTTTATATATGCCGTTTTTAGATTACGAAAAAGCATACGATGGAGTTAATAGACAGAAGTTATAGGAAATTTTGAAAAGCTACGGAGCACCTAAAAGTTTATTAACTGCAATAAAAAGCCTTTATGAAATTATAACAATCAAAATTAACTAGACCATGGAAAAACCACAGAAGCATTTGAAGTAAATCAACGGCTTAGGCAAGGCTGTGGGCTGTCTCCACGATTGTTTATTTTATACTCAAAGAATGGAAATCATGAAAGCCACCAGGGATAAAAATTGATGATAATACGACACTAAATATAGTAGTATTTGCAGAAGACCAGGTATTAACAGGTGAAAATGAAGATGGCCTGCAACATGCAGTTTTCAATTACAAACCACCCCAAAGGAGAATTTGAGAAGAAAAAACTAAATCAATGGCAGTAACTGGTAAAACACCCAGACAGTTAAAATATTAATCAATAACGAAACAATTGAACAAAGGATGGATTTTATGTATTTAGGAAGTCATACTTTGACGTTTGAACACCAAAAAGATATTGACAGAAATTTGACGAAGTATAATAAATTAAATTGAATTTTGATAAGAAATTTTGGGAAACAGATGAGGATAGATATTCATATTAGATTTCTCAATGCAATATCAAAACCGGCTCTTCTTTATGGCAGCGAATACTGGACGCTACGTTAAAAAGACAGAAACAGAATTAACAGCTAACAGATGAAATTCATACGCTCTCTAACGGGAGTAACTTTACGAGATAGAATTAAAAGTGAAGATTTGAGAACTCGTTGGCGAATACAAGAAATGGTTCAGGAAATTCAAAATTACCAATTTAAATGTTCTAAGAATTCCAATTAGCCGCCTAACCATGTAACGACTACAATATAAACCACATAGTCGCAGAGATTTGGGAAGACCATATCGCCGATGGACAGATCAGTACCTGTAGTTGCAGAACGGGCAACGGCATCCGAACTGCCAATGAGAAGAAGAAGAAGAAGAAGAAGACGAAGAAGAAGAAGAAAAAGAAGCAGAAGACCTACTTTAAATTAAAGAACACTAACCACGATTTCAAACATGAGAGTAAATATACTGCAAGTTAAGGATTTGAAGTACACGTTTCCCAAATGCATTCTCTGCGACTTTGTACACCTCACGAAAAGGGATGGTGACTGGTTGTCAGTGTAATCAAATACGTATACCTTCCTGGATTGTTCTTAACAGACAAACCCGACTTCAGGCTTGTATTCAGAACTGGTACTTTCGTATTTTGAGTCGCCTTCATTCTCCTTTCGCAGGACCAACTTGGTGCGTACTGACAAAACTTTCCACTAAATCCGCTTTCTTTCACGCTTTCTAGACGTAACAAATTCTTACTACCAGATTTCGATGTTCCATGATGCGCCCCCGTGCAGTATGGTAGGCAGCTATCAACACTTCAGAGGAATTAGCCGCCTCCATCCTCAGAACAAATACCGTTTCAAGGGTCCTTAGTGCCTCCTTCTTCAGGGTACATGAAGTTTAGTACGTAATTTAGTAAAAATGTAACCGTTTTTCCAGAACGTTGCAAGTTGTTGAGGTTAGGCATCAATGATTAAGTTATTTTAACAGCTTCCCGTTCAAACACCAGACAACTTGTGTTTCAGATAAATTTAAATCTTAACTGGGCCTACATATTATTTCATGCTCCAGTTTTATATACGATCAGTTCTTTGGGGGGGCGGGGTGGATATAAACGGTAGCACCGGTGTAAGGTAGGGGCTGTATCTGTTGGATGGATACAAACCAAATTTAAATCACCCCACACCTCTAACTGCAGTCTCCCACCAAATACCATCGACATCCGTGGAGTTTCGGAAATAAAACATGCCGACAAACACAACTTCCGAATTACGAGTTCAGTTTAGTCAGCATGTAAACAGAACGCATAATGCAACAAAGAGGAGCTAGTTCCAAATAACATACAACTAAGTCTTTCTATGTAAGAACGCCCACACCACGGACTCGATGGCCTACAATGAACATGGAATTGCAGCTCCACGCATCCCGGCTGCGAAAAACTGCCTGCCGATACCCAAAACCGAAACCTGCAGCCCAGTCGCTGTACTGAATGGGGTAGCCCGCTAGTGAAGCTTTTTGTTAATATGCATGTACACTTCAAGATACGACAACTATAATGCAAGTCATAATAAACTCAGCAGTCGGTATGCTTACCGGGTTACAACTCGCGGTATAATTTCTTCCAATATTCCTGCTATTAAATCCGTAGAAAACTTAAATCCCTAATCACTGTCGTACCTGCAGACATAATAATCCGGAAAAGTTATGTTCTGTAATATCATTAATGTTACTGTTACTTTCTAATGACCTGAGGGAAGGCGACCACTTGGGAGACCCAGGCGTAGAGGGAGGATAATATTAAAATGGATCTTCAAGAAGTGGGATGGGGCATGGACTGGATTGAGCTGGCTCAAGATAGGGACATGTGGCGGGTTCTCGTGAATGCGGTAATGAACCTCCGGGTTCCATAAAATGCGGGGAATTTCTCGACTAGCTGAGAAACTGTTAGCTCCTCAAGAAGTCCTCTGCTCCATGGAGTTAGTTAGTTAGTTAGTTAGTTAGTTAGTTAGTTAGTTAGTTAGTTTTCAATGAAAAATATAAAACTTGGTATCGATTTTGCATGTTACGTATTAACCACTACCACGGTTTGTTAAAGGAAAGACGCAAATAACCCCTTCATTCTTTATTATTCAAAAGAAAAATAAAGCAGTTGTTTGAATAGTTCAGTAGTATGAAGACTGGATACGGCATACCATTCACTTCAAGCTTATGCCCATATCATAAATCCTCTGTAAAGCGTACGACTTTGCTTTTTTCATTCTTATGTCACCTTCTCATACACTTTCGGACATCACAAAAATGACATCCTTCCGAAAATAGGCTACCACGTTAGCGAAGACTAGTATGAAACTTTCATGGTCACAATATTTACCATTGCCCAAACGCCACAGCTCTCCGGTCCACTGTTCCGCGGGCGGTGCACTGCTGTACGTGGACACTGGGTCAACAGCGCGTCCTGTAAGAACTCTACATGTACACGGCAGCCGAAACTGCTCTTTACGAAACTATGTGCACAAAACTTAGCGAACTCCTTAGAGGGGATTTACGATAATCTTAGAAATTATTACAGCACAACAATTACGACTGCTCCTCCCAATCCCCACTAGCACGCACTTCTCCAGGGCCTTTAAAATAGGCCGAAGAGTACGTTTCCGCGGGATCTTATTTAACCGCATGCTTAAAATGCGAGTGTAAGTGATCTAACGGATAATAGCCTTGCTGCTCACTGACTAACACGGCTTTTTTCAATAAGACGCTATAGATTGCGTTGGTGCTAAAATTGTTTGAGAGGCAAGAGACTTCAGGAATATTACTAATACCTTCACAATTAAACTCATTTTGAAAGTTTAGTTGCGTTGCCACATCTTATACGGTCACGTGTGAATACCCTACCGTTACACCTAACTTATATTTCTGTGAGTTCCCCCCTACTACATGACATTTACAGGATGGCACGAGCCATTCCTTTAGCGGCCGACAGGTAGAATGGAAGGAAAGAGAAAAGACGAAGGAAGAAAAGAAAAAGTGGAATTTGAAAAACATGGAAAAAAGTCTCTGAGGAAAGAAGGTATGAAAACGGACACGGAAAAATGCGGTAACAAGGGAGAGAATGAAGCAGGTTACACAGTGGTGGCCTCCTTTCGATTTTCTTCTTCCCAGAAAGTTCCTCCACATGTTTTCACTTCCAGTATGAAGTGTCCGCTCCAGGGAGACCCCATTCACGAAACGGGTTTCCTGACGATCCGAACTACACACGCAGACAAGATCCACGTATCACTCCGATTAACAGGAAAGTACTGACCATTCCGGGCCATGATAACACACACACGGCGTGTGGCGCTGTGGCAGCGATCACAACCACCATCATGATTTAGCATCGATCTGCTGTTACTCCAGACATTAGTACGTAACTTCCTGCCCAGTAAGGGCGTTTGCATGTGCTTCATTCTAAGTGAGCTTCGCTGAAACCTGAATAAGAACGATGTTACATCATCGAGGTGAACTCTGATTCATGGTTATCTACTACGATAGCTTAAACAAACAGAGAAATGCCGAGAAAGAATGTCATACAAAATGGTCGAGCCCTCACACCATTTAATCCAGAACACAGCCACACTAACAGCACTACCATGGCGAGGACTGTAAGCTAAAAGCTGCTGTCAGAATGCTGTGGGGATCTGTGATTCACATTGCGACGACCGGGCACCAGCGATTCGATTCCCGGCAGGGGAACTGACTTCTCTCTTCCACGCGGGGTCCAGATAGGCTATGGGCCCCAACAAGACTCCTACCCAATGTAACCCCCGTGGTAAAGCTGCCGGGATACACAGGCGATCACCCTCCTCCATCCAGCGCCGTGGTAACCCTCCACAGCCCCACTCACCACCTCCGCCCCCAATACGCCTTCACGACGCGGTGCCGTGATTAAGCACAGAAACTACTGCCCGGCGACCGTGCAGGACAGAGCATCTGCAGTCGCTGCTCTCTAGCAAGCACAAAAAAAGTAATCAGTTCGGTTTGTTTTTCTTTGCACATTATTTCACGACGGGATTTTAATGTCGCTGATTTTAATCATCTTGGCACTGTTTCAGGAAATCTTATGTTCTATGCATATATATAGTACATAGGCCTACATATATAGGCCTCTACGTTACCTGTAATATTTTTCATTTAAAAGAGATCTAATTTTAATAGTGATTGTAAAAACGTTACCTTCGCTGCAATTTCCATTGAATTAAATCACCATGCGCCACCTTCACTTTGGCAAACATTAGTAAAAGAAGCTTATATATGGTACATTAAAACAAGTAAGCTTAGTAAATAATAGGATGACGATAGCAACTAATATATAGGCATGGGCTCTCTGGTTTGCCGAAACACAAATGGGTCGATAATATCCAATATACAGATAAACACAACGAACTAACTTCATTTTACGAAGTTCCTAGAACATTTTAAGGCAATATTAAATGAACAATCGATTAAAGTTTATATCTCAAACGTACGGGAAGAATGAGATTTCGTACTTCCTAATTTAACATAAAGGCAAAACTCTAACTGCGCGTCTCTCTGTAACCTACGATGGTGGCTTAAATCCAGTAGGAATAATGTACGCCACACAGTTTATTGTGCTTTCGTAAGAGTTTTGTTCCCCGTTTGACTGACATTATATCCAAACACACAGCGGGCTGAGCCCTCTGTTTAGTTTTCATTGCTGTTCTGTTCTGTTGGTTACGCAGTTTCATTTTCATTTTTCTCCTACAGTGCCTCAGCTTCAGAAATACAGATTTACATAATAAATTCCTTTCCTTGAGCTGGGTTGCTACTCATTTCACTGCACACCATGCATGAGTGCGCACCAGTACTGCGCAATATACGGGAGGTAACGGGTTCGAATTTCTCATCAAATGCGGCCTATCCTGACATCTTCTGTGGACTTCCTCAGTCCCTTCAGTCAAATGACACGATGGCTTACTTGCACGTCCTTTAGAATGAATGGTTCACTAATCATCATATTATTCGACATAATCCAAGAACCTTAACGCATTGTTATAAACCAAGATGGAAGACAAGGAGGAGGAGGAGGCGGAGGCGGAGGCGGAGGAAAAAATGAATGAATGTGATATATGTTTCATCATGGTTCGTGGTATTTTCCTCTCTTTCAAGGATTTTTACCCTCTAAATGACAGCCACACTGTAAATTTTGAACAATATTTTTGTCAGCTATCTTTGGAGGCATCTTCACATGGCGGGCTTTCCTAAGAACATTTTGATGAAAAAACTTCCCTGAAGATTCCGAGATATCGAGTTTTCATTTACTTCACTGCAATCAGTCTCACGAACACCACATGTCGCTCAGTTTTCTAATGTACTGTTTATGTTCACATACTGCAGATCAAGTACGAGCAATACGTAGTTTCAAACTACAGTTACTTCAACCTCCAAGACGGAATTTCCTTTTATTTCATGATTTACTTCATTACCTTCTAGCTGCAATTCAAATTCAACCCCATGCTGTAACATGACACAAAATCCAGCTGACAAAGCTTAACGATACTGTCCGAATAGCGTATCTCCATGTACCTTAGCCCCGAACTGTGTCCACTTCTGTTAGACGCAATATATAGTATACCGACTACGTTCGTTTGGTTCTTTAAAAGGCTCCAAAATGCTGACATGCTAACGGTATTTTACCACAACGTTCAACCAAGTGTTACAATATTTCAACATAATATGTAGCCTGTTTCATTTCAAAGACACCAATTAATGACGCATACATCATTTCCGCAGTTACGCTACCGTGATTTTAGACCAGGAATTTTCATCTAACTTTACGTAAGGACATGCCACAACATGCGGTTAGTTGCCGGTTTCTCACCGCAACAGCCCAGCTTCAAACTGAGGAATGTGAACCTTATCAAACGGGGATCAGCAACTTTCATGGATTTACTTAGTAGACTCACATTTTTCTCTCTAAGATTCCAGTCTTCTGAGATGTTACAGCGTGTCGGTTGGTTAGTTAACGACCTTTCGAAGGACCGTAATGCTTTTATCTTAACAGTCAAAACTGCCGGGCCCTGGGTCAAACATACTAAGAAAACGTCTTAACCCTGACGATGAAGGCACTACGCTCCTTCGAAACGTCGGTACCCATCCATCAGATGAGGCGGCGTTACATCCAATCAGGCCGGAATCTTCAACACCGTCGCTATGACGACCTCAAGTCTCTCATATTTTTCTCTTCACGGTTTTCCTAGCATACGCCATATTTTCATTATTACTACGAAAATCGTTTTGTAATAGATGTTTACGCTGACTCAACAATGGTTATTACAGATGAAGCATGCTTTTGTATTTGTACATATTCCAGCTCTAAATGTTTCATGAGTTGTGATAATTTTGGGGAATGGGACTTCCGAATTAGTGAGACCTTGTTACGGGGTCAGTCGTGCGAGAAAGTACGAGAATCACTGCTGTAAAATGCAGTGGTTACTACAAGTACCATACTGCTTTACCAGTTAAAATCCCTAAACTTTGCACACGCCATGTATTTGTGTATTTCTTATAAAACTCACGAGGAAACAGAGATTTCCCTAAAAATTAACCAGTTGGCCTTTGGAAAGAAAGAGCAACGTGTTTTCTGTGATGCAGAATTGGATTTGCATATATTATTTTATATGCATTACACAACTACATATATAATTAAATACTTAACTGCACATATTATTTGAATTAATTTCTGGCTTCACGGGGTTCACATGTTCCACTCACGCGTACGTCTCCAGTGGTCCCATCGCTTCGTGTTTTCCATCCAAAATTATGCCTAGGTCTACTACATTTCGCGTAATTTCATCTAATCCATCTTGATTCAATAAACCTAATGCTACTGTGTGGTGATGGGTTTATCCACCGTCCGAAGAGTAAAGTATTTAACATTTTTAATATTTTACTCTTCTGACGACGGATAAAGCCCTTAAAACCCATCACCACACAATATTATACACCCATCACCACACAATATTATACACCCATCACCACACAATATTATACACACATCACCACACAATATTATACACCCATCACCACACAATATTATACACCATCGTCAAAACCTTTTACAATTTACCTAATGATATTGCGCGAATAAGCTCGTCATTATGCAGTTTTCTGCAAAACATCGTTACTTAATTTGCCTTAACGTCAAAATATAACTTAGTCCACCGTTCTTAAGAACCATTATTATACTCGCATTTTCTCCCCCCACAGCCAGAAACCAACGATGTTTCACAGCCATACCGAACACCTACAATTAAGTTTGCAGACAGGATATGGTAATATAAAAGGTATACAAGTGCACAGCAGAAAGCATTACGTCACAAAACCGGGAGGGGGAAAAATAAATATTTCAACCGAAGCTTATCCTAATAAAGGAACGTAAAGATTTATGAAAATGTATCACAGATACGCAAAATGATAACTGACTACCCGTCGACAAGTTTAGGCACGTATGGCTATGTAACTTCAACGAGAAGACTGGTACCCGGCTGGAACCTCGACCGCAGAACCGACTATGACAACCCCGCGGTTTCACTTTGTCCTTCCAGAAAATCGGCCTGACTTTAACGTCAAATGAGTAATTACTATCCCCTTCCAGACTCTCCTGTTATATCCTAAAGACTTCTCTATAACATGCAATGCTTTAAATTCTCTGCAGCTGAAACAGTGACACCGAATACCTACAAAAAAAATCGTTCAATATAGAACTAGCTTCTAAGTTTCATTTCCATGCCGGTAGTCGATAAAAAGTAATACAAAACGTCTTGACAACTTTGCAAGCTGCTAGTTCAACTGCTCTTTTTAGGGGAAGAGAAAAGAGTGTACAAGCCTACAGCAATCAAAGGTGTTTCATGTTGTCAAATGACGGGTACTTACACTACACACAAGCCTAACGCTGGTTGTGCAGCCGTTATGTGTGATACTTTACATACGCGGCACCAGTTACGAACAGGAGCACGTGGAAGCAGGTGAAAGTAGGCTCGAGTCGGTATACTGCAGTGCCCACCTTCGGCGAAGAGAAGTTTCCCTAAACGGCAGCACTGTATGGTGCACACTAACCTGGCATCGAGTTTTTTATGGGGGTACAAGAGTCCGATCTGGGATCAGAGGCCCGGACCGACCTTCTTGAGACGTTAGACATCATTCTGGTGTGAATCCGAACTGTATTCCATTCAGGCTGTTTAAAAATCTGACATCCCGGATCATTGGAACTTTGAAAGGCTGCGTGACTGTGCGACGCAGCAGCCGGCCTCTGTGCCAATAGAATTCAAAGAAGGCAGCTTGCGAATTGCTACATCACCACACGATTTGAATTTATGGCCAACGCGGAAGCCAGCACGAATTCAAATGATTTGAGGATTGCAAAACACATTTAAATCTGAGCGTTTTTGGAGGATGAGGACACTGTTATCGGCGTCAAGAAACGCCAGCGTCTGTCTACGTAGTACAGGCAGCGAACCCAGGCCCTATATACTCGTGGTGGTCAAAGTTTCAAGTCCAATTCCGTCAATTAAATAAGCATTAAACGTCACAAAAATTACGCTTACATACCAGACCGAGATAATCAACGCACATCAAACCCATTACATTTGGATTAATTGCATTACAGTGAAACATAATAAACACGCTCTGATTACACTAATTACACCGTGTTTACTCAATTCACCGATACAGACGATCGGCGCCCGGAACGCTTACGAATCGTTACGTTCTCTGAGACCAAAGACTCAGCCGCCCCTGGTAAAGTAATACTCGTATATGCTGTATAAATTTTTCCCCATCGTCTGA
The DNA here is from genome assembly GCA_013340265.1 of Coptotermes formosanus. NCBI lineage: Eukaryota > Metazoa > Arthropoda > Insecta > Blattodea > Rhinotermitidae > Coptotermes > Coptotermes formosanus. Next base: position 47,427 of record BLKM01000292.1, read on the forward strand.
CCACATGTTTCCACTCTACAGCCAGGCAAGACATTTCCGTATAAAGTGTGAGTGGGCGGGTAGAAGGGCTGTTCAATCGAAACCCGCTGACGGCAGTGTTAGCGACTACGACGGATGGCGGCAGATGAGAGGTAGTAGCATCACTTTCAACTAATAGGGCGGGGAAACTCAACGCAGTCAACTATCCTCTCCCGCCCTAAGAAATCTAAATAGAAGAAAACTTACGGCGGTGTTCAGGGATGTTGACATCACCATCAACGCATGGTGTTATTGTGGGAACCTCCAAAACCTTCGCATCACCATCAAGAGAAAGCGTTCCGGGTTGCCCATGATGAGTGTCACCGTGTTGCACAACACCCGTACCCATGCGGCTTGCACTGAGCATTGGCTCGCCAAGACTCACCCGCGTTCTTCTCTTGATGTGACAGACAGGATTCATACGCATATAAAACAGCAGATAAAATTACTGATTTACAGACCTCCGTTTTAATGCTCACGTTTACTATCAGATAATGGAAGATATTAAAAATATTAAATGTGTGGCACTTCGTAAACGCAATTTTGATTTGTTGCGCTCATTCCAAGAATTTTGAATTTTGTCACATCGTCTAGCTTAGAATCTGACATATTAGATTTCGAATAAGAAAGTTAAGCCTTTATAAACTTTTTACAACTTTAACACTACAAATATCTGTCGTCCCTACAGCAGTACGCAACATCCGAAAGAACTTGAAACACTGATATTTTGCGCATGTCACAAATCCACAACAAAAGCTCACACAAGCCCATAGAAGCTGAAAGTGAGAGACGATATATAGTGCAGTACCAAACGAAAGCTGCCTATAAGTTGCAAAGTAACAGGAAATCTACTTTATACTGCATCTAAATATAAATAAACCAACTTGAAATAGTAAAGCGTCTATTTTTACGAGCGCCACATAGCCTTCAGTAGCATCAAGACTTACATGTGTTAACATACGTGTATAAACACCTACAGTCAGGAATATCCCTCATGAATCACAACCGAGGAATGAAATAACTCCTATCCTTTAAACGAAATCACAAGTTGGTGCCTGTGAGCTGAGGTATCAGCAAGCAAATAAATCTCTTCATGATGGACCTATTACAACGACAGGTGACTACTCCAGAAACAAACTCCGCTTCTTCTTCTTTTTCTTCCTCCTCCTCCTCCTCCTCACTTCTAAAACAATAAATCCTGCTTTAACTCAACGTACTGATTCTCCTTGTCTGAAGGCCTCCCGCAGTCTGTCTCGGTTTCGGAGACCTTTCAGTCTACAGGCGTCCTTCAGAGTCTCCTCCGACATTACTTCATCTGCCATGCTAGCCCAATCTTGCCCGTGTCCACCTACTTTATTTTGTTCCAAACGCAGGCTCAGTTCTTTCTAATTCCTTAATCCTTTAAAGCAGAGTACTTGTCATAACAAAATCGCAATCCTTTGGCAGTCAGATGCGTCAGTAGCCTAGCGTACGATAGCAGCGAAGTGGTCGGGCGGGCAGATTAGGGCCAGAGAATGTGAGTGCAGCATGCCACCTCTCTTTTTAAAAACATGCGTGTTCTTACGTTCTCATACAATTTCTTCATTCGGAGTCCGACGATAACGAAGTATTCCACAACCATCTGCATGGTTTCCTACGGTTTCCTATTTTGACGGGGCTATAGTGTGGCACCAATATTCTAAGACGGGTAATGTTTTGGTCGGCTAATAGCTGGCAACGCGGAACGACTTCCACTCTGTAACTGCTCGTAACCAACTAATCCGCCATCCCTCTAGTACTGCACTTTGCTCACACAGTGTATCTGAATGTTCAGTCTGATTCTCAAAATAAGCATGCACTGCATATAAGTAATTAGCTGAAGGAAGCGATTATTTTGTTTGTCGCGGTGAACGTCGATTTATCATTTCTAAAGAAACCAAACGAACAGCTGTAAGAAGACCGGGTGACAGCGACAAGCGGCACCGAAATGTATACATTACCCCTCGCCCAACGCGGTTTTGACTGTATGGGGTTAAAATAATTAAATATCTAAATGAGGAGAAATCTGTTGAATGCTGAAAACGCCGAAACCCCCTAAAGAGGACACTTCTCGATTTTATTCCTTGAATTCCCGACGGTTATTCTATAGTTTCCCTGAACAGCATTAACCGGTTATACACCCAAATGAAGAAGAAACATATTTACTGTGAGGCAGAATATAAATACTTTAACACTGTTTAGATAAAAAACAAGACACGGGAAGTTTTTCTGTCCCGGCGCTAGTTTTCTGTACCTTCTACGACCGCTGCGTATTATCCCTCTTGGTGTACAGTACTCTCTTCATCCCCCACTCTTTGTACCTTACATATCCACCGAACTCTTCCATTTCTTCGAATTATTTTCTACTTACCATACTTCTAAACATGTTATTGTCTTTTATCGTTTTTAAATCTGCCCATTATTATACATCCTGCACTTCTTTAGTTCGATTTCATTGGGCTAAAGGTATGTTGTGTCCACGCACCACCCACACTTCATTCTCATACTCTTACACCCACTGTCTTCTAGAACTGTTGGTTCCGTTTCCTTTCTGCGTTTCCCTACGTATTTAAATTTCTTCTTAAATGCCACGCACATATTAGAAACGGGAATATTTCTTATTTACACCACTACTTTGAAGTTATAATGCAAACTGTTTCTAACCTTACTGCGTTGCAATTACCACGTTTTTCTTTTTTAAATCATACAAATTAAAACCAACAAAATGCAGTGCATTTAGAAAAAACCCCTAAATGTCTATAATTAATCTGATACATATTTCGGAAATCTTCTGCCATTATCAAGGAACTACAAGCAATTACAAAGAGAGCTCTATTAAGATACGATACTGCATATGTCAACAAACAACTTACGTATACACAAATACAAAAATATTAAGACGTTAAAAATATTAAAAAGTGACGATGTCCACTCATTTTAGATAAAGCAACCATTCCGCCACAGAACTGTTAAACTGAAAAGTGAACTGAATTTAAATATGGATGATATAGACAGACGTTGACATTTTAATCAGCGATTGGCAATTTTAACTGCCTATACTTTAAACTTTTTGCATTTTTATATCTGTATATTCATTAAGTGGTTTATTGACATATTCAGTGTCGTATCCTGAGACACTTCTCTTTGTCATCACTTGAAGTTCCTTGATAATGGCCTAAGAGCGTCGAAACACGTAGGATCACTTGGAGAAAATTTGCAGTCTCCCTAAATACTGCGTATATTGTTGGCTTTAATGTATGTGTTTTAATCTGTTTCAAAATGCAGTCGCGAATGATCATTACTATTTCCCTTCTCTGTGGGTCAGGTCACCCATGGTGCATGTCGAACAGTGTCAACAGAACTACGCACGCTATTTATAGGCCGCAGATCTATTTACAGCCTGCATACCGTCCGGCTTACAAGCAGCCTTTCCTACATTCACATAACAATACCCTTGGTTATGAATAACATATTCTAGAAAACAACGTTCAGTCATGACACAAATACAGTCGTATTTGAAAAACAGGCTTATCCTAATTATGTCGTGTGTAGTGTCACCTGGCGTTTCAGATCGCGGGGGGGGGGGGGGGGACAACACCTAAAAACAGTGAATGCATATTCAAACCTGTTGCTAAATGTTATTGCTAACGCGCCGCTTTCTGTATAAACATTCACTTGCCACACTTCAGGTTACCAAGGGGCTGAATGTGAACCTTAGGATCTTCTGCGCATTGCCGTACCAACGTTTCGGAGAAACCTATGTTTCCATTTTCACGGCAGAAGAGACTGTCCTACGCTGAAAATAAAGGCTGCTATCCAACGAACATGGCGACACACCCCAGTGAACCACAATTATCAGTTTCTCCTTTTATCTCACGTACAAATGACTCAGCAAAGTAAACACCAGCTCATCCATATCACAGGAAAATTAAATTCCTTCGCCAGGCGTGAGGTTCTAACAGCGATGATGCTTTAGATTCAAGTCTTCCGGAATACAATGTCAAGCTGACTGCCAGCTACTGACTGCCCTTTACGAGGTGCCTGCTGCCTCAATCTTCACGGCGGTCCATGACAATTCTTGCACTACACTCGAGCCGGATTCACGAGTTTCTCTTAAACATCGCAATTAGGGAGGGCGACGAACACGCTCCTTACACCACGCTCAAGATGGAGTCATCGACCTCCTCCAAAATGTCGGCACCCTTCACCGATCACCATGATGTCAAGTTCCGGAAGATTTAAATACTAAATTCGTCTAAGCTTAAAATTCCATGGCTTGGAGATGTACAGAAATCGCAGAGGTAACGTCCCACCTTGGCAATGGACGGCAGTGTGTGATCACATGCAAGACCTGGCCGCTTTACCGGTCACGTACTTCCAGTCAACCTAATAACAGCACCTTGTAAGTTAAAGGCACAGTTGTCCCTGTGCATACTATAAGGAATATGACGTGGAGGTACAGCTCCACTCAGTCCTAACCTCGGTATTAGAAGGAAGTGGGTGAACAGCTTCACAGCCCGCCCGCTTCACTTCCCAAAAGAAGACGCCGGTACAGATTGAATGAAAGGCTGATGGACCCCAGGGCGGTCTGAACGCTTTGGAGCAGAGAACAACGTCTTTGGTGAAGATTACAAAAAAAATGCGCGGTGAAGGCTAGTGCAAACAGAAGTAGCCTAGGTAGACTGCGCATACTTCCCAAGTGTTTTCTTTTGCTGGTGTGTAGACCGCATTCGACCTTGATACACAAATACAAGAACCTGTCGGTCACTCTCAAGAAATATGGTTACTTGTCAATGTGTAAGTATTAACTGTATAAAAGGGACGATACTCACGTTTAAGAAGTAATGTTCATTCATAAGGGTAATTAGGAACAAAAGATTGGGAATGAGGATTCAGACTTCATACAGATACCCCCATCCCAGCGGCCACGCGGTCTAAGGTGCGGGTCTTCAGCCGTTCGCTTGCTGGTATTGCGGGCTCGAATCCCGCCGGAGGCATGGATGTCTCTCTCTTGAGACTGCTGTGTGTTGTTAGGTATGGTTCTCTGCGTCCGGCTGATCACTCTTCCAGAGGAGTCCTACCGAATGTGGTGTGTCAGAGTGCGATCGTGAGGCCTCAACAATGGGCAGGCCTAAGCCCAGTAGCGGCTGTCGCACCATGGGATATATATATATATATATATATATATATATATATATATATATATATATTAACCTAATGTTGCAAATCTACGCGCAGTAAAAGCATTAAGCTGCACAGTCATCCAGTCACTACACCAAATAATGTTTTAAATATAATTAGAGATCTTAATGCGTTATGCGGGCCATCCACTTCCATTCGTTAGAACGTTCCTAAGCAAATGGTGCGCTCAGCTATATTCTTTATACAGTTTAGCGTCATGCCGCGTTACCTACAATATTTCTAAACTGTCCAAACACAACTATAGATTATAAAATTTAATGCGGCACTTCTTGTGAAGCAGGGATTCATTTTGGACAGACAAAAATTAAAATTCAAACTAAAAGAAATACGATTGAGCACACTCTCAATCCTTACACCAAGTTTCACTGAAACTCGTTAAGCAGTTTTTGAGGCAACATATGCGTCGGGTTGGCATGCAGAATGCGTTGAAGATATGTCAGTTTTCGTAGACTAAGTGCTGATAACAAATAAGGCTGCGAGAAGGGCCCGAAACATGTTCAAAATACGTATCGGATGTGCATCATACACCATACCAACTAATTTACCATTATAGGAACACTACCTCACATAGCGTATCAGAATATCGCGACAGCCAGCGCACCACTTCCTTCGGCGACAGACACTGAGACTCTCATTAACAGCAGCAGAGCTATATGGAAGAAATCGACTGACTGGCTCAACCGACATGGGATGAAATCTGACCAATGGTGCCAGCGGCTTGCAACGTAAAAAACAAGCATTTCCTCCAGTAAGTAAAGTAAAATAAGTAAACGTAATTGACAAACAATTTGGGAGCCATTTTCATTTAGTACAGCACAGAATTAACATTCAGCGGTAGAGTCCTACGGTCCAGACCCGCTAATGCCAAACTCCGCCATTAGCAATGATCCTGTGAGACTACCGCCCTTATACCATCCTAATACAATCTACAGCAGGTACAAACAAAACAGAATACAAGGCCAGTTCTGGACGTCAGAGTCACCACAATGGGTGCCAGCATTTCTTTAATTACTTCCAGTGAAATAAACTTTAGAATCCGTAGCAGGTACTACAAAAATGCGTGCAGCTATATTTTGCTTCTCTGTATGTTTCCATGTCCTGGAGAGCAACATATGTAAATGGCAGGCGCTCTCGCTGTTCCTTATAAAGGACGCTGCCGTCCCGTATAGAGGACGCAAGTACCCTAAGGTTAAATTAAAACTTTCAGTTGTGTGATACGTAAGTCAGAAAAGCAACTACACACGAAGGGAATCGCTGTGTTTCAGTTCCCGGAGAAAGATTACTTTGCTCTCTTTCACTGCAAAAAAAAAACTCTCTGTTGCCTGCCAGCCCCCATAGCGGAAACTGGGGGCTCTGACCCGGAGGACAAAGCGATTGTAGCATGTGTCCCACCACTCATTTCGCGTTAACAAAACACGTTCAAAGTTTCTTTATTTTCATTATTCCAACTAAAACTTTAATGTCGGGACAGCGAAGTAATTAAAATGAATGGTTATTCACTGGTTGAACGCTTTTCGATTTCCAGTAGAAACCTCGTTCCGTTTCTAGCTTCCGCACCGCATCAGATCCGCCCTGTTGCTCGCCAGTCTTATTCCGTCAGTGACGGGGCTCTGAGATGAAAGCATTCCACATCGTGTATCACTTATTTCCGTCCAGTACCGAAGCTACCCTTTTCAGACCTCAGTACGTCCCAGTAATATTTAACACCAATTTCCCGCCGCACATACTGCACCTGCGTTACGGAGGCCAGCAGGTTTATACTATTTAGGGAGATAATTGCCATTAAAAGAGTAAGTCCTCGTTAAACGCCGGCATTACGTTCCTAAAAACTGCAACGTAGAGCACAACAATAAAAAATGGACCATTTATGCCATAATAATTAATTAAAATGCCCGAGACAGAATGGCCGCCAAAGATCCTGCCAGCTGCCACAATAAAAACAGTCCGAGTCCGGGCAATGTCCATTGAATCTGTTGTCATATACTTTGTCAGCGTTAAAGCAAAACAGTGTTCGCAGACGTCACAGGAAGGCTGCCTACATTCTGAGGATCAAATGAAACGCACAAATACACTATGGGGACAAAACCGCAGGCAGTATACACTGTGACTGCACTGTGCGTTAAAGGGTTAAAACGTGTGGAGCTTTACACCCACTCTCTACATATCCTATAACAGCACCGCGATTTGACACCTTTAAAGGCTGAGTCCCTGTGCATTGCTTGACGGCATATTGAAGTATGACGGTACCATTCTTAATCTCGACACTAGAGGGAGTTACGTGGTCAGCATCATGAGCTGGCAGCTTTACCGAAGGGGAAAGCGCCCTCAGTACCCACTGAACGGGAGACGGGGTGAGATCCAGAGGCGGTCTGGACGCTGTGAGGAAGATTCCTCAGTTCTTCGGTTGCACCGCTCTCGTTGCCTAGTCACACCGACTGAGCTACTACAGCTCCAGTTAAATACTTTTACCTTTCTTAAAGAATGCCTTCTTATGAGTTCCAATACTCAGTTAACAGCATCCAGTAGAAATACGAAATAGCTGGAAAGGTACGGCCAAACCCGAGTCCCGTGCGGCCCTTCTCAGCTTGCGCACCTATCCGAGTTGGGTCAATATAAACGCTGCTACAGTTCTCAATTGTAAGAAGTGTAACGGGCAACGACACTACGCACTTTACAACACAATCCCGACTACACCGCTTATATTTTAAAGCAACAGCCATAATTTACATGTTGCAACTACACTGACTGCCTCGCCACGAAACCTGTCCTGCTGCAACATGTGCTCAGAACGTCTGTGGATCGAAGCAGACTAAACGTTACATAGGTTCAATCACCCCACCACGTGCTAGAATAGACCTTGTGAACTGCATCTTTTTCGCAAATCTTTGTATTCTATTCCACACGTTCACCTTGACGCGCAGAATGACAGTTTTGTGAGGCGCAGCAAGGGAGACGGTTGTAATTTATGTTTGCTCAAAATCACCGGAATCAAAACTTCTTATATGAAAGTGAGGAATATTTTTCCTCCTGAAGTTGCACTTTTCTTCGTGTCTTCACTATTGCAGCTTTAATAAATGAGTCTGGATGTCAGACATAAGTGACTGGTTTCAGCACTCGCAAGGAAGAACGAAGAGGGCACTGGGTGGGTCCGCTACACCGAACCGGTGCGGCTGAAGTGGACTTTTCAGTCGTTTGACGAATTTCAGTTTAGCGTCCAAACAACTGTATGTTGGAGTAATTTACCACTGTTGCATAACAACTGACATCACACGTTATTGTTAGAATAATTAAAACATTACAACATTCGAAGAGAAAACTTACGCAACTTTTAGAAAACAGGGATACACATTCACCGACTTTCCTTCACGCATTATGTTCAAAAGCTGTGAAGTCTGTGTACAAGATGTGTACACATAATCAATGCACTGTGTTCACATATCGGTAAATAACTGTGAGAAAGCAAGTACACGTGATGTTCAACAGACGTGAGACAACGCGTATCTATACACATCTACAAATAACCTTGACACTATAAGCAATGGACAGTAACAGCAAAAGGATAAACACTCGTACATAATTGTGTGAAAGAAAAAAGCGCGCACACACACACACACACACATCAATAATTTTGAGACTTGTACACCTACTGTTCAATCATTTTAACAGTTTAGGCGATGCTTACCAATTTGCGAGGGTGTACAGCACAGTTCAAGTTAGTGATAATGTGTGTATATAACTGTTCACTTTACAGTAAGACAACACATTATTGTTCGATATAATTGTGACAGTGTGCACTTGCATCAGACGAGAGATAATTAACCGACACTCGACAAGTTGAATAACGTGTGTGTGTGTGTGTTCTATCCTTTTAATATTATTACGAGCCGTCATGTCCGTTCCTATCACCTCCAAGCCGACAAACAGTTAGGGGCATGCACATGCACCGTGATTCACTGAATGGCAGTTCTGGGGCCACATAACCACACAGCTATCGCACAGAGCGGTCTGAAGGTTCCAACACGCTGGAAAAATACTAGCATACTGTTAAATCCGTTGTTCCGTGATAATCAGTTTAGATGCAATCTCCAGGTTTCCAGTCTCGAGTAATTAAAAGAAATTCTTAATGAAGACAACACACTATGTCAGTTAAACGCATAACGAGTCACGGAAATACGCTGCAAGGCCATATTTAATGGACGGGCTTACGACATTACGGCGAATAAAATATTTTTTTATAATTACAAATAAGCAGAATGCACGTACCACGTGCTGTACAAAAGACACTTTTTATGTGTATTTTACAACAATGAGAAACCTGAGTACCCCTCAGTAACATCCTGAACAGTCTCCCTGAACAAGGCCGCATAGGCCGGAACATGTTCGGCAACAACTGAAGTCAGTGACCGGCAACTCTTGTGCGCTTTGCGGGTATCGTCAAACACTGAAAAGTATTAAAATATACACACAAAATAAACTAACGTTCAACTAGTTTCGTTTCGTAGTCCTTCCCTCTTCTAACTACCTGTACACAGTAGGTGTAAGAGGGTTTTTTATTTTCACTTGATCACATTCAAACACACATCACAGTCGGTAGGACTTCTCTGGATGTTGGATAGGACCGTCGCAGAGACCTCTACCTGACAACACAAACACTGCGCAACAGACAAACATCCATGCCCCTGGTGGGATTCGAACCCACGATCCCAGCAAACGCTCGGCGGCAGACCGCGCAGCCACTGGGATCGGCACGTTCAACTAGCCTGTAACTCAATACATGATACAGCACTGCTCTGCGTGCGAGCTTGCAGTTTGTGTGCACCTGAGCAGGGCAAAAAGAAACGTGGTGTCGCGTCCATATAAGTGCAGACTGTGTGAATGAAAACACAACACAGAATATCATCAACGTATTTAAGAAATTCAGGGTGAGGTGTGGAAATTACAAATGCACACATTCTGGTCTAGTTACATTTGGGAAAGAGATCACAGCGTATTGAAACGCAGCTTAATGATAAGATGAGAAGTACGAAATGGACGGAACTAAACCAGAGCAGGGTCAAGTGGTATGCGTTTGTGCATATATTGATAACCTTTGGGCTAGTGTAAAAGTGGACAAACCTATGACCAGCTGAATAACTGTCAAATCCTAAGTGCGTGCATGATGCAGTTTGCAGCAGGTCTGTGGAGTCGGTACACAAAACTTCCGACTCCGACTCCTCCATTTTTAAAACTACGACTCCTTCATAAAATCTCAACATATATTAATAATGATAAACCTATATGACATTTCGTCACCACCACGTGAGTCACCAGGCTACTTTTTGACTTATAACCTATATTTTAAGTATAAGTCTAAAGGTCATTGTAGCTATCAGGGCTCTGAATTTGGAGTGGCTAGCTAAGATTTTAAATTGAAGTGGGAATCGGTATATTTTTACCGACTCCGACTCCACCTAAAATTTTTCCGACTCCGACTCCACAACCCTGGTTTGCAGACTAGTTCTAATGTCAAATGAACATTCTTGTTCATTTGACCAGTGAAAATTGGATCCACAGGGAGTTCCGAAACGTCGTCGGTAAACTCGCTTAGCACATCGTGCAAAACACCAAGAACCAGGAAGCAGTATTTATTTCACCGTGAAAGCTTAAAATCAACACTACTGCCGTTACTAAATTAATAATATGTGGTAACCCCAGATGGCGTGATTTTCATTTCAGTTTTCGTAAAAAAAAGTCAACTAATCGAACAATAATAGCCACAATGATACACGAACATCAGGATAACCTACGTCGCTTTTCTTCTGCACCTAAAGCACGTCAGATGAAAAGGAGAAGATTTGCCTTCTGCAATGCGACGCCGTGTAATTTGGTAAATCAATATCAACGTTTCGAAGTAATGTTCAGCCTCCATTAAAGGTGGAAGGAGCACGTTTCTCCAAAAGCACACCAAAGTACACGGTGTCGAGAAACCCAAATTTCCTACAAAACGGATATAAGTGCAGAAACAAAAAACCGAATGCGTTTCTGAACTTGTATCTTGAACCTTTTAGCGCTGAACTTCTTATGCCTTTATTGAGAGAAAAATTGTACTTCGTGAATGCTACAATGCTGAACTCGCATAAGCACGCCCACTTTCTAAATGCCTTTCCCTGAAAATTTTCCTCCATTCACTGAATATATAAATTCAGTCCTGGAAAACTGATAGTATGACACATCACGAAGCACGGAACCTTGAAAACAGTTCCTATTTCTTCAGTTAAATATTCACCAAATCAAAAAATGTTTCAAACAGAATTTGTAGACCTTACTAATATTTGCACGAAGTCCCAAACAACAGTTTTGTACGATATGGCTCTCTTGAGACAATGGCTAAGTTTGACTCAAACGCCATAAAACAGGCGTTACATTAGACACCCGCGAACATGAACTTGCCCAACTTTTAGTGTAAACGAACCCAGTACGAAGTACTGCCGACAAGAGCTGTTATTTCAAAAATAACGCACGAAAACACCACGTCCTGAGACGCTCTCTCTTAGATTCACGCACTTGGCCAACTAACGCATAAAACTCGGGTAATTTTTATAACTGGGAAGGCATAGGCCCACCGCCTGGCATGTGATTCTGAGGAGGGCTATGGAGTTGGAGTCGGAAGGATTTTTAGGTGGAGTCGGAATCGATAAAAATGTACCGACTCCGACTCCGACCTCAATCTAAAATCTTATCTAGACTCTCCAACTCCAGAGCCCTAACAGCTACAGTAACCATAAGACTTACATTTAAATATAGGTTATAACTCTAAAACGTAGCCTCATAATTTACGTGGTGGCGATGAGATGTCTTATAGGTTTACCATTACTAATACATATTGAGCTTTTATGAAGGAGTCGGAGTCGGAGTTTTAAAAATCCAGGAGACGGAGTCGGAGTCGGAGGTTTTGTGTACCGACTCCACAGCCTTGATTCTGAGTGTACGTAGTAGGAAGTGTCTGTGTAATTAAACGCAACGGGTCATTTTAAAACCTTATCACTTCAAACAGTAACAATAATGACTCTGAAATTACCTCAATTCATTAAAATACACAGAATCATACATGTTTCAAAAGAACTGCCAGGAAAGCAGAGAGCAGGAACGGTCCCCTTTCTTTGTTGTTTCTCAAAAACACATGGAGCTAAAACCATTTCTTCAAACTCACCATCTTGTTAGTTATTTAGTTACACACACAATCAGTCGAGTGTTTTGCGCATGAAGATACTACTTCCGCATCCGAAGAAATTACTGCCACAGCCCAAACACACACCGGAGAAGGTATCCGAAATACCGCTCTCAAGGTATCTGTTCAGTTCTCAAAATCTGATAGTTGCTGAGCTAATGAACATATTCCCGGTCTTTTAGATAAACCAAAGGTTCATTAAGGTCTTCAGAATAACCCGTTAATAATCGGGCTACGTCATTCTTTCAACTTGCGGACGCTACGGTGACAGTCATTTGAGATAAGAAACTTGGACACAAAATCCAATTTAAAGACTGACTTATCGTCTTATGTAACTACGTAAAACAGCGTAAGAGGAAATGATGAACCGTATCGCGGACATGAGGAAAAAATACTGCTACGATTATTATTTTCTGCTGCATCCTAATCACGTCAAACCTGGGAGACATAGCTCGAGCAGGTTCATAATGGCCCAACAAAATGTAACAGAAGCAGACGTTACAAGGGACTGATAATATTGATAATATTACTTTCACACGTATCGACTAATTATATACGGTAGGCGCGAGCAGCTGTTTGTGTCAAATTGCGCTTTCTGTGTTTTATCGCCCCTACAGACTTACGACTACTCTGTGATTGACCTTCATGCAAGTTTCGTCGGCTTCAAACTGGTCAAACCTCTTGCAGCGTACTGCAGCTTAAATGCTCAAGAGAACAGGAATGATCACTGCTATTACTGTTTATTTGCACTGCATCAAGTCTTCTTCTTTAATCTTTGCTTTAAAAAACCATAATTAGGCCAACAAGGAAAGTATTTTCACGAGAGATCTTGAACATTCCGAGAACGTTTCACTCTTCACCATTTTATCCACATATGACATACACCATTTAAACTGAAGGCTCTGAACAGCTAAACTCTTTTGGCTGTCATTGCGTGGGCCCTCATGTCTTCAGAGTGGAACGCTATTATCTAAAATAAAATGTAACAGTGCAGAGAATTGAGAGTGGTCTTTCATTAGTGTCCTACAAAGTGTGTCATATTTTCTAAACATACACATTTCAAAGCTTATCTAAGCCACATTCAACATCCCTACAAACCCACTTGGCATTTCAGTCTTCTTATTTTCAACTGTATCGAACAGGAGAAACCGAGGTGACAAACCGGGTCATCCAGCGTTCTACAGCAATACACGCCACCGTCTATACAACGCCTTTAATACAGTAAACGCAACAAGAACCTCTACACAAACGACCGTTAATCCCTCGCTCACGAGCGGGCTGCTTTGTTGGCTGGCTGCTACAATTTTAAAATTACGTTACAAAGGCGGGATGGCTCAGTGTACTAGAACTACGCTACAGAATAAATTACAGGTTTAAGTGGGGTTCGATTCCCTGTAAGGACACACGTCTCTTCTCCACTGCGTCCAGGCCCGCGTGTGACCTACCCAACCTCCTATCCATTTGGTACCGTGGGTCTTTCCGCGTGTGACCTACCCAGCCTCCTATCCATCTGGTACCGTGGGTCTTTCCGCGTGTGACCTACCCAGCCTCCTATCCATTTGGCACCGTGGGTCCTTTGGCGAGTATAAGGCCACTGTGGCGTGAAGACGACTGCTACTCACCTCCACCTAAACCCGAAGCTTGAAATGCGTGGAGCTGTACCTCCACTTACGCACTACATGGCGTGGCGACTAATTAAAAACGTGAACCATCTTGCCCTCACTTTGCCTAAATTTTGAAAGTACAGTGTTTGCTACCGTCTCATTATGAATAATAACAATCACATACAGCAGCAGCCTGAACCGAGAAAGTGCAGCGGAATGTATGCCTGAGGTGATATGGCAGGGAACACCTTGCATATGTAACACAGACGTCTATCCTACAGAGAGGGGCAGCAGATTACTCTAAAACGGTTACACTTATTTACCAAACTACACGGCGTCACATCCCACACAACTGTAATCATGTTTTCTCTGCCACGAGAACCTCTTATTCCAACATCGTTCTCTGCTGTCTGCCATTCACGTTACAAAATGTATACAATTTACAACACCTCAAACCCACTAGCTCGTAGTTCCACATGGACAAAATTTAGACAAGCATACTGACGAATGCAGCCATCTTGAGAGACGTATAAGAGCACGGTAGCTGTTTTAGTGTTGGATATAGGGTTAACACTCATAACTATCTACCGGGCCCAATGATTCCTGAATGCCGCATCGCACAGGATCATTCGGATTTAGGTTTAATTAATAAACAATTAACATCCAAATTAATGAGTACATCAGTTTCGATATTCTTACCGATACTGAATTGGGTTTGGTCATGTCCTCAAAAATAAGGAAGGTAACTATCAAAACGTCCACTAATACCATGAGAAATCACATTTTTGTCCGTTCACCACAATCGTGTCCTCATATCCATATTTTCACACTTCGGTTACTACAAACGATTACCAGTATCACCCCCCGTCACACGCGCTACATCCATACGACATTAATGGACAACACTAGAGTTCAGCTGTGATCACTGAACAAGCTGAAGAAGTTTTCAGGCTAGTGCTGTAATGCAGATGCGACCTCCGTTCTTCTGGGGCTTAGCGCCGCCTCACTGGGTGATTGGTAACCGAAGTTTCGAGACAACATGGTGGTCTGATCTTCAAGGGTCACATCCCAGAAGAACGAGACCCCAAGCTGATAACGTTATGTCTACATAGGGTAAAAATATTGTTACGCTGGCTCTAGAAAACCGTAAAACATCGCAATAAAGAGCTGTACAGCAAAAGAAGCGCATTTTTTAGTTTCATTTCTAACCACAACCTCTGTTCTCACTATTGTCGCTCGAATAACTTAGCGGCGGCTTATGCTCGAGATGTGTGCACAAACGTGTTTACGCGTCTTCACATAAAGTGTCCATTATTGTTGTCTGATTTTAACCACAACGGTGCAAAGCTTCTAAAAAATGCAATTCAAGTGCATAATGTGTAGTAGTACGACAAACTAAGAGGTATAAAGTCTTGCTTGGAAAGCCGCATATACAACATTGTCAATATGTGAGTTTCAGACTCCATGCTGTACCACGGAGGATGCAGAACTGAAAGCTCACGACTAACGAACTGGCTAAATCGACGGCGCTGAATCGATCTTCACATGCTAACAGTTGTTCAGCTAGTGAACACATTCACCGCCTTTACATGGTCAGAATATTCATTACTTTGTTCACAAGAACTTTGTAGTGGCTCATAATCTAACACAAACTGTGTCAATTTTAATATTATTCTCTCATCCATGCCTGGTGGATCATTCGTATGTAGGGAACAAAGTTTTGCCATGTTGCGACTACAGGCCGAATTAAGTACTGGGATAGTGCGTATGGACACCCGACAAACCGCAAGCTAGTAAATACGAATTCTACTTGTGCCACGTGGTTGCGAGTGTTTTGCTGGGAAATGCTGCTGTACTAGTAACGCAGTGCCCACAAGTTAATGCTGCAAAGTTCGGTAAAAACCGGTCTGAAAGCACTTTGATTCTCTGACGTGTTTGAGGTGGGGGTACAGAATACTTACCATATTACAAGAACTCCCTGACGGCTCCAAGCAAAAGCATTCACTTGACCGACACACAAAGACTAGCGCACTAGAGTGACCAAGCAGTGCAAGAGCTCAACTTCCGCCGCAACGTAGATGAGGTCTTCGCTCTTCTGGGTTCTAGCACAGCGAATGTTCGTAGTTGTTCACCGCAGTTTCGGCACGGATAGGCTGTGCCAAGGCGTCCATAAAACTACTAACATACGCCATGTTAAGAACCAAGAAGATGTGACCTAAGCTGGTTTACATAAACATTAACATTTGTTCTTCCCTCAACGTTTCAAGCTGTTGTTACTGCTTTTAGACGGTGTCCAGTGGATGATGTACATCGTTGAACGGGGGGAGGGGGCGGGACAAAACTGTGAGAAACGCATTACTGCTGTTATTCTTACAGTGCTTTTAGCCGTGCCTCGAAAGTGTTCAGTCAGAGTACCACTTGGGCAAACACAAAGCTCACTGAACTCGTAGCTAGAAGAGTTTCAATCTATATATCTCTTGTATAACCATAAAGCTGATTTAACCCCATTTACTTACACTATCGTACGCAGAAATGAGCAACAAATGGCACTTTTAATCACCGTCATGGTGATTTGAGTAATTACTGTCATCAAAGGTAGACAGAAAACCAGGAACTCGTAAAGAATACATGTGCAAGGGTTTGCCTGAGAGAGGAGGGAGAAGAGTCAAGGAAGTCTGAACCATCTCTAGCAGCAACTGACGGGTGGCAATGTCCTTGCACGTATTATTTTCATCTATTATCAGAAGATTAATATCTACGTACAGCCGTTACGACTTCTTGACCATCCTGTTTCGCTGAATTTCCACTTGCAAAAGGGAGTATATCTTATCATTCAGGCGAAAGCAATTTTATAATTTATATGCTTAGAGAAAGAATTCAGCTCTATATTCGCATATAATTTTTCTTCATCTACCTCTAACTGAAAGACCTTGTGTCAGCTTCTGAAGTCATAAGTATCCTGCTAGATTTTGTTATACCAGACAGGCCTTTTGTAATTTAACTTGCCCCCTTTCTGACATTTCGAAGACTCAGCCATTTTCACAGAGCCCAAAACGCACACTAATGAACAAGTAACCGCGTATAATCACCGAAATGTGTACTACAAACACAATCTGACGAATATGAACGCAGTCAGTATTGGCATAATGGAATATTCGTAGTTCGTTGGTAAAATAAAACCTAGAAGCCTAACAAGCAAAAACAAACAGAAAAAAGAAGACATCTTCAGAAAATTAAAAAAAAATATATAAGGACACGATGGAAGAAACCAGAAAACTGGGGTGTTGGAGTAGGAAACGCCTTAGATTTAACTGTGGCGTCTGCCAGCTTCAGTTACGTTACTCGCCGATCATTCAATTCAAAATACTGCACCAGCCCACGCTGACCAGTGTAATGTACACAGCGACAGTAGTCACTACTAACGGGCAGGTCAACTGATCACCGCACCTCAAAGCCGGATGCTAGGTAACTAGGGAAACCAGGTAGAACAGCAACACAAGTCACAGCAGTTCCAGTGACCCAGAAAACGCCCCCAGTCACCACTCAACGCGACCTCATGTACCCAGTAAATAACAATGCCAATGATTTCTACTCATGAGGATGGAACAGCCATGATCTATATATATATCGCTCACCTCTGCTCCCACATACACCTTTCTTATTTCATCTTCAGCACAATCCACTGCACAATACAAATTCTGCTTCATCCGCGTTTGCTGTAATATTAAAAAACGTAAAGATGCATTCTGGTCTTGTTATTATTTATGTTTCCAAGTGAGTGAAATTAATCCCATCACAATCACAACCAACTGCCAGGCAAGCAATGATTTTTATTCATCTGATGCTTTTGCCTGCATATTTTTCAGTATGAAACACCAATGTCGCCTTCACCGTCTTGTCCGACCAAATGTAGCATTACAAGCATAAACTTCCTACGGGTTCATTTCTTTTAAGCTACAATTACTTCTTTGCGGACCTGTATTTCCAAGCTAAACGAACACAAACGCAAAGCATTCATATAATTTTTGAAGATAAAAGAAAGTGATTTCGAAATTAATATAATCCGACCAAACCAATCAACCAACAAACCTACGATTTCCGATTTCTCTTTCTGTTTTAGTTCTAAGTCTTCATGGGTACTCCCACAAATTTATTTTTTACAGTGTTAAGACAGACCAACAAATAAGCACACTGTTTACAATTACATATTCGCATCAATGCCACCCCTACATGTTTCGGTGGTCAAGCCACCACCATCAGGGGGCACCAAAGGTCACAGGCTCAGATTTACACCTGAAGTCATGCAATATTACATATAAGAAACAAACCAGTGTCCCAATCTGTAACAAGTCACATTCACCCAAATCATTACACTTAAAATAACGGCCATTCACTCTCACTTGGACCGCACAGTTAAAAGGCATGATACACATGTCTAGTTTTACATACAGTAAAATGGATAAAGTATTAAACTTTTACATTAAAAGCGTGTCATGTGCCGACACTGGGCTGGAATTGTACACAAGAGCCATTGATTTTTATAGATCTCGTCCTTGCGTCTTACTATTTGTGGCAAACCCAGAGGTATCAGTGTGAGGTGGTTACGTGGGGTGACACTGATGCAAATATATAATTGTAAACAGTGTGCGTATTTGTTGGTCTATTTTAACAGTGTAAAAATACGCACGGTATACAACATATAACATTTATTTTCTACAGATTTGTTCTATAATCGCCGGGGGACCAAACCTGACCCTAGGTTCACATACTGTACATTAACTGACAGACTGCCTAGTCATTGAGTATACTCACTTCTGTCGGACACAACTAAGGAGGTGCTTCTCCATCCTTTCATCTGAAGAAGAAAACGGATCCAGTTTTCCAAACCCTGTGTTCGCTGTACATGGCACTGATCGTTACGTGTAATATGCCGTTGTCAGAACCCTTCAGACCTGAGAATCTAATGTTTCCGGCGTTGTAAGACTTAACAAACTTCTTATTACACAGGGTCCTTAGTTTACCTAACCCGTATCGCTGGTCACTTCCGCCGGCTACCTTATCACATGGAACCTGCGCTACTCAGCGAGTCATCTGAAACCCGACCTGCGGTAGAGGCTGTGAGCCGGTAGTAAAGTCAGTCACTCGGTCTTCAATCGCACACGGAATGCGACAGCAATATCACGTTTTTTTTTATCGATACTGCAAGAAGTGTCATCGTATTTTTATCCATTCGAAGGAAATTTTCCTGGTAACCGTGCTCCGAACACGACAACTAGCAATAGGTGACACGGTTTCGAGCAACAGGTTCCACTCCAGACACGAAGAAAACACATCGAAGACACGTGTTCAAGGAGAAAAAACTAGACTAAATTCGAGTTAGGCAAGAAACATCTCAGAGAAAATCGTTAGTTACACTTGCACAGCAAAAGTGATTGTCTACACTATCAGCACGAACTGCTGCATTACAGCCACATACCATAGCTACGGTTTACGAACTCTAGGAAACAGACGGGGAAATTTTAATTTTTTTGAACTGGTACCGTCACAGGGTACATAATAGCCAAATAGACCCTACACTCGTTCTACTTAGCGACGACGCTTGATTTCATCTCAGTGGTGGGTACGTGAACTTTCAGAGTAACAGATAATGGTCTGTAGAAAATCCCACGTTAATCCATGAAGTGCCATTACATGACGTTAAGGTTGATGTGCGTGTGGTGTGCTGAGTGCAACTACGGTCATCGGGCCTACATTTTGCGAGACCATAAATTCACACGGGCATGTTACACGTATTCTGAAATCAGTTTTTCGTCATCTATCCCAAGACGACACAAGCTATGTCCTTTTCAGCAAGACAGTGCAAAAACTCAACACCCAGTTCTACGCACTGTTTAAAGAGACTTTTTAGCGACACAGTAATAAGCAGGGGATTGTGGCCACCACACTTGCAAGAAATAAACGCGTGCGATTTTGAAGTATGGGGAATATTAATGGATTAAGTGTATAGCAGTAACCCCCCCCCCCACACACACACACACAATTAAGTCCAACTGAAAAAAAAAAAAACAAGCATTCAGGGTGCAGTCTTCAATTTATCAAGCAGAAATTCGATATGCAATGAAGAACGTGTTTTTAAGTGTGATGGCTTTCAAGCACAGCCTCTCACTTTCTTTCAACCAACGTTCTTTTCAAGCGGCTTCGAACTGCAGTTCACGGCACAGACTAACAACAACGTGTGCAATAATGAGAAGATGAATGAATAAAATCATAACCAACCGACACTTTTGTTAAATGCAGATAACGTTAGTAGGTACATGTAGTAAATGAAATGGTCTGCAGAGCTACGGAACTTGCTGAAGAAATTTCAAAATATTGGGAAACGATGCAGCAGATCGTGACAACAAAGGCGACAGACGCCAGACTCTACCATTACTTTGTGAGACTCCTTTCTTAAAAAAGCGTGTGGGCAAATGGATAAACAAGGAACTACTACTACTAGTACTACTAGTACAACAACAACAACAACAACAACAACAACAACAACAACAACTTCTTCTTCTTCTTCTTCTTCTTCTTCTTCTTCTTCTTCTTCTATTTCTTCTTCTTCTTCTTCTTCTTCTTCTTCTTCTTCTTCAACGGTGCGACGGCCAGCATGGGGCCCTGGCCTCTTCGACGGTTCGCCTACAGATATCCCTGTCCTCTGCTAGCTTTCTCCACCTCACCTTCACATATTCAGCAGCAAGGGGTCCCTCCTCTGTTGTCTTCCCGTCTCAGCCGTGGTCTTCCCACAGGTCTTCTTTCATGAAATTTTCCATTCAATACTTCTTCGGTATTCTAGTATTATCCAGTCGGGCTATACTACAGCCCACTGCAATCTTTTGACGTTAATATATTAAACTGCATCAGGTCCATCTAAGAGTTCAAGGAGCTCTTCATTGTGTCTTAGTCCCCATCCTAAGTTATTGTCACAGACTGGTGCAAAGATTCTTCTTAGNTGTGTCTTAGTCCCCATCCTAAGTTATTGTCACAGACTGGTGCAAAGATTCTTCTTAGTATTTTCCCTTCAAATATTGCTAGCCTTTCTTCTGTTGACTGAATCACTGCCCATACTTTGCAGTCATAGCTTAGTACTGGTCGAATAAACGTTTTGTCTATTCATCGTTTATCTCTTCTTTGTGCCAGTCGTGATCTTACGATGGGTAATAGCGAAAAATATATTTTGTTTCCTGACATAATTCTCTTTTGTGTTTCTACTTCCCGTTCATTCTCCCTTGTTAATTCTTCTTTGACAAGCACAACTAACGACTGCTTCAATAGTCTGTATTCCTATTTACTGGCGAATTAAATCTCTTCTTGGCTGGATCATAACTTTCGTTTTCGTGGTATTAATCGTGAGGTCTGTTGCCTTGATGTGTTGCTCTAGCCCAATATATATCTTTTCAACTGTATGCATGGATTTCCCAACTCCATAACCATCTGACATGATTAGTAAACGTGTAATGAATTTACATCTACTGGTAATTGTCTTATGGCACATTCTAAGGCAATATTAAACAAGAGAGGTGACAGCCCGTCCTCTTGTTTCAGTCCCCTATGACCTTAAAAGTCGCATGTCAAATAATTCAGTACCTTAACAAGTGCTTTTGCTCTTTCCATGGCTGCTTATACCAATTTTACGACCTTGGTGGGTAATCATGGACTGTTTTTACTATCATAAGCCTGTTTCAAATCCACGAAGGCTATTTATTCACATCTAAATTCAATTCCCAACATTTGTTTTAATAACCATCTGCTTATAATTGGCTAATAGTTCATCTACCCTTTCTGAAGCCACCTTGATTTGCCCGTATAATATTTTCAGAATACTGTTTCTATCTACTTAACAGGATTCTTATACAAGTTTTACCTGCTGTGCAGACCAGTTATATACCTAGCCAGTTGCTACGTTGTGTTTTGTTCCCTTTTTTTTTATAAATGGGACAGACCATAATGATGGCACAGTCTTCAGTCTCTCACCCAAATTGTTTTTATGAGATCATGCACTCAGATTTCCAGTGCCATATCTCCAATTTTTATACTTCCGCTGGTCTCTTATCCGCGCCTGGTGCGTTATTACTCTTCCGGGACCGAATAAGCTGGTCTGACATAATCTTCAAGCGTATATAGTTCTACTTGTTCCTCAGTCTGAACTGAAGTATTTTGGATTTCTGTATTTTCGGTCTCCTGTCCAAATGACTGAGTTTACCAATTCTTTGAAGTATTATTTTCATCTATGTTTGATACATTCGTTATTTACAATTAAATCGCCTTCCTTATTTCTACAAAAGTCAGAGCGGGGTTTCAACCCCGTTTTCAATTTAATTCCCATATAAGCATTTTTAGTGCATAACAAGGCCCACAATGACAGGGACGTTCTTCACCTGTAGTCTGTCTCGGAATTACAGCAACCCTTGCATCACACAAACCGTCTTAGATGCTAATACGAAAGTCGGTTTTAAAAGTAAACACCCAACTAAAAAATATGTTCATGACTAATCAACCGAATACAGGATAAAATCAAAACACTATAAAAAGATGGCTAATACTTCTTCCGAAAATGTAGTAAAATTCGAATAATTTATCTGGAAATGATAATAACCAACCACAGTGACATTGAAGGAAAAACTAAATTAATGATCAAATGCAGGGGATGTTCTACCACGAAGTTCAGAAACACGACTTCCACCTCCTTATCTAAAAAACATACGGATTAAAATGTGTATACAAAACCACACCTTTACTGCTTTTATAAGAACATATATGGATAAAATGCTTTGTTTGAAAACTTCAATGAAGGAAACCGCTTGGTGGAGCTATTTGTAGATGGGAGAATAGTAAAGAAATTGATTTAAAAGAAACATGTTGCAAGCGTGCAGACTGGATCCATGTGGTTTATAAGTCAATAGGGCCCAGAAACCGGTTCTCGTGAACATGGTAAGGAATATTTGGGTTTCATGAAGGGCGGGATATTTGGTGCCTGTTGTCTTCATATAATGCACATACAGCTAGAGCTACGTGTGACAAAGGCACGTTCGGTTTAAAACGAATGTTTGAGCACTTGCAACACCAGAACGCATTACATCATGTGGGAATTATTGCTTGCATTAGCTTCATACATTTTGGTGTACCTGTAAAATATATTATTTCAAATAACCAATACAAAACAATATTTAAGAACGGATATTTTCATGTGTTGTGCCGCTATGCGGTCGCTTCGAGATGGTTTCACTCGACCCCCAAAAACATAATTACTCTCTTCTCCCATAACGTATGGTGGGCATGTTCTCTGACATAAAAACGACTGATGCAGGAAGAGGATGCACATTATAAATAATTTCTGACGTGCTTTTTGTTGAGATAATACATGGCTTCATTTTCTGCTTCAAAAGGACGTTATCTTTTCAGGTTTCTGCTAATGGAAATGCAGTTCCCTTCCACGAAACTTGCTCACTGATGAAACCAGTTTCCGGTCGCAAGACCGGATGCACCGGAAGGAATGAGCAACTGCAACAAAAGATGTGAGTTTCCAGATGCCTAGTAGGTCTACTGTATGTCACAGATGAATGCGGAAAGGAGTCTCCAGCTGTTATTTCTAAATCAGAAATGTGTAGTTCCTGACAGTGCTCAGTTCATTCTACAGATTGGCTTCGGGGCGCTTCAATTAGAACTTCCACTCGCGAAACGGACGTAATGCGTGGAAAATACATATTTCATACTAATCTCTCTGCACTAACAGAGAACACGAAGCTATTGAAGGGCAACAGTCAATGTGGATAGAGGTAAAAATAACTTATCCCTGTCCTTAATTAAGCACCATAAAATGACGACGTACGCGAGAGTGGTGGTAAAGCTTCACGGATTCTTAACCTTGGCATTAGCTGGGCATGAGTGATGAGCTTCACGCCCAGACCGTTTTACTCGTGAACGGAATCCCGGTACTCAAAAGGACAGGACGAATGGAAGAGAAAATCTAAACCCCTGCGGGGAATCGACGCCTGATTTGCCGGCAGTTCAAAGAGCAGCCCAGTCACTATAATGAGCTGCCTATTCCGCCTCTTCACATACGCGACTGACTGATTTTATAAAAGCACGAACTTACAGTCTTAGAAAGTTGCCACACAATAATTTCAATTACTTATATTACTAAGAGCCACACTGTGATAAATCTATAATCATCTTCGGTGATATTAGTTTTGACTGGACAGCATTTATTTCCCAGTATTTATTCTTTCTTAAAGACAAAATGTATATGAAATTCTATCACATCACAACAATACAAGGAATTACTACAGCCATGTCCACCAAAGTTCGAAGGAAAAGCCCAAACTTATTATTCAGAGATGAGCCAGAAGGCTTGTCAGTAAGGGAAACAAGCCATCATAACTCTGAATTACTGGTACGTACGAATCACTATTTACCTTCATTTTACTGCTTCCTTGGCATACCACACCCATCAGGTACGTAAGGATAGCGAGTACGTTCTGTTTACATCCAGAACACCAGCCCGGAGAGACGTCGGAGACAAGCAACGCACACTTACCTACAAATGTAGAAAAAAAAAAAGTCTTAGTGTTATAATTGCTGCACTAGTACATATTCGCTGCAGCTGTATTTTACGAAGAACTACAACTATGTACATATCATAAAGGCAAATTGAAAAAGTAGTTCCTGCTCACGCCATGAGAGCATACCGGGGGAGTATACAACTTAACCTCGGGCCTAGATCGGGGTAAATGGTTCACTTCATGCCCCGGCCCTTTACCTTCGGGGAAAGACACACCGGCACTCACTGAACAGGAGGCTGGCTGGAACCCAGATTCGGTCTAGACGTTTTGGATAAGAGAAACAATTCTTGTTCCTGCCCGCAATCGAACCCCGTACAGATCAGCCCGTGGCCTAGACCTTTTAAACACCCACCCTACATATTTCGGTTTGCTGCAATCAGGGATTCACAGTACCTGTCACCCCACAATCTGTTGACATGTCAATAATTTAAAAATACCCTTTGTCTACGCAAATTTGGTGGTTTTCACAGCGCTGTGGTTGAGGGTTCCGTTCTGCTTGCATACGACGCTGCGTCGCTGGGTAAACAGCTTCCGAGTTTTCGAAAGACCGTAGTGCTCCCTTCTTCACAGGCCCGGATTTCCGTTTATCCACGTTATATATTTATTTTTTCAATATAAACATAACCTCTTTAAAACTCTGTATCTGGCGGTATGATCTCACTGGATGGAGGAGAGATGACCAAAAGATATGTTGTACGGTAAGGAACACACATGACTTTCATTGTGGCCGACCCACGCTTGAAAGACGGAGACGGGAGGAATATATTACAGTTGAAACAGACCCACGAAGGGCTAAACCCAAGCACGGAATAAAGGAACTGCAAAACTACACACAGCCCTAAAACTGAGTCAGTTACATTCAGCCTGACGAGCAGGAAATTGGAGTTCCTCTCCCGGCAGTGACATATGCCCTTCTACACAGCGTCCAGACCGACCACCTGTCCGATACGCATCAGGAACTCTTCTGCGGGAGTAAAGAGGCCGGACTATGAAGTTCGCCACTCACCTCCATCTACTGACAAAGTCAAGAGGGCGTGAAACGCATCTCCATTCCCCCATGAGTCTTCATAGCGTGGTGCTTACCACAAAACAATCCCACTTAAAATCATGTGACACAGTACGCTGAAATTATTTTTCATTGTGATTCCCCCCCCCCCCCCCCCAATTTTGAATTAGTGTTCTTGCATTTTTTAATTCTCATAAAACATTATTTACAGTCCTATTTCTACTTACCTACTGCTAGTCTCCCTTTAAGATTCCCTCTACTATGTTTTTAGTCTCCAGTCAGGTATGTTTTTATCAGTTGCAAGTGCTCTCGATATGTTTCTACTGGTTTCCTCCCACAGTTCTAGTGTTTTAGAAAGCAATGTATTACAAATTAAGATGAATTAGGTAAATGATGTTCCGTCAAAAACAGCATTTTATGGTCCCCACATATGTGTCCTGATACCTTAAAATACTGACGGATTCCACAGTCGTACCTTGCAGTTCACTGAGCCTAGAAAATACGTAATAATTCTATGTCGATCGGGTCAATCAGTCGTAAGCTTCCCGTTGCATAAAGACAACTCCCAAAATGTCGTGTCTTTCAATATCCTCCACACAGTGGACAACGTCCAACATACGAGTAATATTCGTATAACCTGTTAAAAACATTGTAACAAGCCTGACTCCTTCTTTTCCTTGATCACTACTTACGCTTTAACCAATCTTATTACCTAGTCGCAGGATAACATGTCAACAATGTGGAGGTAAGTCAAATCACTCGTCCCGTAAATATCTGAACACCAAATTCATGTACCGAAGAATGCCAAGATGCAGTGTGGCCTGCCAGTGACTTCTGTAACGGCCCAGGAATGCTAACATAAAACAGTGTACCGCTACGCCGCAATATTCCGCATTTCGCAGTTAACAAAGGTTACAAGTATGTGACTAAACATATAAGTCTACATTATCTGTTCTAAATGGGAATTTGTACCGCCCCAGATAAAGGATTTTCTTTGCTGTACTCTGACATATAAATGTGTGTGATCTGGATTTCGAAGTTCGAAATCAACAGATAAGACTGCACTTTGCGTTCCCACCCAATGTCTATCACATCTTAGTTTAGTGGTTTTTCACCTCCCTTGTCACGCCTTCCATTAGATTTTCAAGATCTCCACCAAATTTTCCCTCTCCCAGAAAACCTTGTTTCGTGATTTTATACAAATCAAGAGTAATTTATGTAATTTACTGATCTGAGGCCAATTTCGTGTCCTGAATAAATTACACATAAGCTAAAACCAAGTTAGGAAATGTAAACACAGCGTAAGAATTCTGTAGCGTTCGCACACTTTTGCCCAATGATCTCGAAAGTAAGAACAGTTTCGAGGGGAAAAATATTGTTCTGCATAAAATGTGCTTTTCACTTCTGTTCCAAACATTTTTTCCTGTGATAAATATTTAGAGGTGTTCCCCAAACTTTTCCGTCTGCATGTAAATTGTCCGTTACTGTGTCACTCAAAGCCAAACTGGAAGCCTATAATAAAATCTAGCTAAACCGTCCAACAGTACCTTTTCTCTCAGAGTGTGAGTTATTTCATGCGCAGGACAGGCGGACTGAAGGACAGTGGTAATTTAACAGGCACTCTGCACAGATAGGAACGAGCCTAAAGAAAATGCTAAGTAATAAGTTGAAGGTAATAAACATATTACATTATAAACTTTTAAAGCTAAAAACGTGAGTTACTTTTTCACTGCCAACTGGCAAATGCTGGGCTCATCTAAAAGGAAAAACAGTAGAGATCGCTTTCAACATCCTTGCAACTTAAAACGATTACAAAAATGACTTCTATATCTAGCTATTTCTTAACGCTTCTTCTAGTTATTACATACATTATGTTGGACATTAAGCATAGAACTTTTGCGGCAATCGACTGTAACTGCCAAATTATATGGCAAAGTACATACAATTTTTGGAATGGTCCCGGTGTCCCTCACAATTTTGCAGAGCGGACTAACTGACCTCACGCTTCTGGGAGACACCTGATGCCTCCACTATCAGGGTCAATGGATCACCTACTATTATGATAAAGGCAGTATGTGCCCCTGAAACGTTGGTATATATCTAACAGAACACACGGCGTCACAACCCAGGAAACAGTAATCCTCACAAATTTTGCCTTTCAACCCTGCATAATGACCAGCTTCGTAACTTTAACTCCTTGCCAAATATTAGTAGGAACATAAAATCAAAAAGCATGAGAAGTGTGGGTCGTGCGTACAAACCTGTGGTCGGAAACCCTGAATGAAAGAGACCACTTGGAAAACCTAAGCGTAAATCTTGACAAAATGGATCTGAAAAACAAAGTAAAATAACAGCGTGGGGGATAGATTTATTTGGTTCAGTATAAGCAGCAGAGGTGGGTTCTTGTGAAAACGGTAATGAACCGTGTGGTTTCATACAATGCGGTGAATATCCCAACAATCTGAACACTCAAGCACCTAGTGGTTTCCACACGTACACACTGCCACTTTTACCGTTAAGAATCCTGCACGTTGCCCACACACTGAATTGTTGTGTGTTGTATGATTCTTACAATAAACAACCATCACTAACTTCCCTGCATAACATTCGGCGAATAAACTTGCTAATGGAATCCCACTGTGTTTTCTATGAGTTGCAAACTGAATCTTTATATACAATGGAGATTATTTGCAATGTCCAAAGCGCTAAAGGTGTTAAATACTACACCGTAAGCAGAAGTGTTAGGCTTGCCAGTACAATAATTATGACCATGTACACCACTTTTCCCCAATGTTCGGCGGAAACCCGGGGTTCAGCAAAAAAATTCTCCCACAATATAACGTGGTGGCGGTGGCGGCGGCGGCGGCGGCGGCGGTGGTGGGGTTTTGTTACACACTTCCAAGTCCAATAATTTTCATTGTTAGAAATGATTCGTTCCTTCTAATATTTCGTAATTGTTGCAACCTACCTACATAACAACGTTCATCTGTGTGAAAGTAACATCGGTGACGTCACAGCCACCGGTTTCATTAGGATACAGCTTCGTTGGAAGCATACCACACGCATTTCAAAACGACGGGTATATCGATATAAGGCACTGACGTCACACCAACCGGTCTCCCTGGTTATGGTAAGTCTGGTCGATATAATGTATCGATGTATCTCGCTCATCTGTAGTTAACAAGACACTTCGTTCAATTGTTCCGAACCCTTTTCCACAGTGTCACATGAGAAAGATGTGAAGCTGGACTGACAGCTGGTGTTTTATATTTATATACAGAACTAATATGTAACTTTATACAGAATTCTTGTTTAAAACACGTTCTATATACTTTTATTCTATTTATTCGGACTTCTGAGGCTCTTTTAAACATGCTGCGTGTATTCGGGGGCTACCGAATTCTTTCTCAGAATGTTAACTGACTAGCCAGGTTTCACTGAAACATTCAATATCTGTAAGTTAGAAGGCTTCGATGTGACTGACAATTGGTGCTTGAACTGACACCAAGAAGAGTCCCATATGTTTTTGCCGTATTGGATCGGACAGCTGTAGTTGCCTGAAGATCATAATTGTTTAGATATTCCTAGTTTGTGTAAATCCATCATTTCTACATGTGTAAATCCATCACTTCTATGTACAAAGCGTTTAAGAAGTTCGAGTGGCATTAATAACTACGTAAGCTTGGTTTGTACGTCACACCGCGGTTACTTTCCCGGTTGACGCCAGATGGCAGTAATGCCCGATAGAAATGTCTGTACGAAGCAGTCCAGCGGTATTATGTTTCGGTCGGCACTGCAGAATCGTACTTGGTAAAATACTAATCTGCCCCCTCAGAACGTTTCAAATTCACAGCGTGAATATCCAGTGAAACTGTATTAAGTTATGCAACAGCCAACGGATGCCCATGCTTCGGTCGGCATTGCAGCGTCGCACACTGCCAATAAAATGAATCACGCTGACCCTTAAAAAGTCTTAAACTTTATAACGTTCAGTGAAGCGGATGACTGAAGTGTTATCTGTGGGAATCGTAACTCAAGATGGTGTTTGTTAAAATCTTGCGTCGGGACTTCAACGAATTCTGTACTATTACTATAATAAATAGCGTGCCATGGCTTAGGCATTTACTCCCTGTCCGCTCACCGCGAATGCCCGGGTTCGATTCCACGCCAGCCCAAGTGGGATTCTTAGTGGACAAAATGGCACGGGGACAGGGTTTTCTCAGAATATTTCGGTTTTCCACTGCCACTATCATTCCATCAATGTTCCTCATTCATTCATTCATTCATTCATTCATTCATTCATTCATTCATTCATTCATCCATCCATCCATCCATCCATTCACTCATTTATACGTCACCAACGCTATACACACTCTTCCCTCCCTTTTCGCGGGGTCACCCGAAGGACCAAAATACATCACTCGGAGCCTTCTGTGAACAGAAGCACCGATAAGTCCAACACGTCTTCGAGCCATACCGCATGACGTTCAAGGAGCTGGAAGGGAAACACAAAGTGGCAGCTCCCATCACAATGTTTCTGCAAAGGAAAGAAAAACGCTAAAAAATACTAAAAGACTGTTCTGAAGGGCCGTCAAATATTCGCGGATTTGCTGTTTTCGCGTGGGGGTCTTGGAACCTAACCGCGACGAAAAGCTTGGGATGAATGTATGCGTGACCTTAGTGGTTGACAGTGTGATTAAATAACACGCCTTAAAATAACATTTTGAAGATGGGTATTTCTTTCCCTCACGGAAACGCACATCAGTAGTAGGTTCGTTTTTCGTATACAAAGGAATGCGAATTCTCGGTGTGAAATTATATCTGGTGAACGTAAACCAAAACTGAATGTCGGTGCTCAGATACGTCGTGGTGGTGACGGGCAGTACCTTGCGACTTCACACGAACCCAGACAGCGGGCGCATGATGTACAATGAATACAGATGAAAGGTCTCTTACGCAGCTACTGCTGAACATGTCATGCCAATAATCTGCAGACGAGAGTGGAGTCAATTCCTGAAGCGTTAAAGGCCCTTACATATCTACTCGTGCGCTGAATTTTGCTCAATTTGAAACACTCACACCTCATTTAAGCGGTGCCAGGCACAAATTGGGCCTGTTGCCATTGACCGCGCACTTTCTGCAGTCGCTCAAGGCAAAAGCCGGGATTACTTGAAGTAAGTCGCGTCGGCTTCTTTCTACATCCTTCCAAATTCATTACTGAGTAACAATCCGATCATTCAATGCTAATCTCATATATTGTCGCATCGTTACATAACCCTTAAAATACATGAACGGTAAACAAAATAACATTTCGTAGTCTATTCCACATCCGCCACACATCATCCGTACTTGATAATATACAGCTCGTCGAGCGGAAATCAGAAACGACACACTGCCCAGGTACAGTAATCTTCGGTTCCCATCGCACTGTATCCCAGTCCGGCATTACTGCTGACACGTTTGTGTTCTGCATTAATACAACGTGGAGAGAGAGAGTGTGTGTGTGTGTGGGGGGGGGGGGGGGGAGTGAGTAGGGACGGAACTGTCTGAAGCCTCATCGTTTTGTGGCTTGATCCCTTGTTTCGCCTCTCTCTCTCACTTTCCACCATTCCTTCTGAGGCTCCAGCTGGGATGAGCCTAGTAGACAGCGTGTGACACGGACCTGCAGCCAGCTCACTGTCCGGCCGTCCGTTATCAGCAAATTGTGAGATCACACGGAATTTAAAGATTGCAGAGTGCTGCAATGTGACGTCGTATACGCCGATAAAAGAAACACCTAAGTTTATGAAGAACATAACACCACCACCTACAGAGCCGGGAAGTAAAGTCAGTCATTACGGTATCGTCGTGAAATATCTCTTAAGTTCCCCGTCTCGCGCCACCAGCGGATCTTAACGCCACATCCTTCCCTCCAAACTGCTTCAACGGTTTACAAAAACTACCAAATTTACCCGACTACCCCGCAGATGTAGCCAGCACAACCTCCGAAACTTTGACAACAATCTATCAAACTACACGGCATCACATCCCAAACGACGGTAATCTTCATAGCAACCGCTGTAAGAGCCCCTAATCCTACCCGTAAATTTTCAGTTTCGACTAGCGGATGAAACAGGACGCTCCAGGCGAAAGGAAGTGCCCTGTGTCTTGATCATACAATGAAAAACGGTTTCGCACTAAGGTCACCATTTTTTAAAGCAGTAAGCAAAAAACAGATAAACATGACAGATCAGTAACGATGCGACACGAACACTGAAAAAGAGGCACTAGAACAGGTCACACAAACCTTCTGAAGTCTGGAAACAAATGAAAGTCCTTTCTATCCAATGCTCCCCGATTTCTGAAAGGGCACTGTTTTTGGAAGACATCCAGGCTTCACCCGTTTGTCGTTCTGGTAAGAGCAATATGTAGATAAAGGACTGTACGGAGCATTGGCGGAATAATACTGCAACGGGAGAAAAGAAGTACTTGGACGAAAACCATTCTCAGTGCCACTTTGTCCACCACAGATCTCACATGGACTGACTTGGAACCGAATCCAGGCCTCCGTGATAAAGAGGCCGGCGACTAACCGCCTCAGCCATTGAAGCCGAAAGTTCTTCTAACTAACATTTATAAATTAAGTTACTACCTTGTAGCAAACACACTGACTGTCCCTTACAAACACCACCCAGTTAATGTTACGGAACCAGTGGTCACACACTGAGTAGGGGATAGAAAAGTGACGTGAAGAAAATAACGCCCGAAACAGTAACGGAGCAAGAATATTAAGTGCGGCTACACTGAAACTGTAACACACATAATCTGTAGATCTAGTTCTATAAGCTTCGTTGAGCTTAATGCTCATTTACTGCTCACAAAAGCCGATTCTTTCCTATGCGGCGGCAACTCCTTCACCGCCACTGCTGAACACGAAGTGAACTGAAACAGCGAGCGACAACTAGATTTTAACACTGACCAATGCCGTTTTAAAACTGCCAAACTGCACAAAGCCTACACAAACTATTTTTCCTTGTTTTATATAAAAATTACAGATTTTATGTAAATCTGCATTTCCCATCATGCAAAAATCACAGGTGCAATTAACACTTCTTGACTACAAGAAGCAGGCCTGTGTTTTGATGTGAGCTGCGGCTAATGTCGGCTACGGAGCACAGATAAATGTATCACTCACTGCGACAAATATTCAAATTACAGTCTTGGGGACTGTCACGCCGTCTAATCTGGTAGTCACAGAGTTGTGAGATACCTGCTGTCTCCATTTTCACGGTAGAAGACGAAAGCAAACGGCCCCCCCCCCCCCCAAAATGTCGGTACATAGACATCAAACTACGCAGTGTCACACCCCAAAACCAGTGGTCGGGACTTGTTATAGGACAAACTGAAAAAATATTAAACGAATTCAAATTATTTTGAGAACAGTTCGTGATATCTGAATGCAAAAGAAAAACAAAAAAAAATACTGTACAGTCCAACGTCAAACTTTATACATATCTGTCGAGTAGTTTCAGATGACATGTGGCCAGACGAACAAATCTGCCCACTACAAGTTCATTTATATACTTCGTACGAACACCAAGTAACATTGCAACGCCAGTACTGGGAAGTTAATTGAGACCATCCCGTCAGTATTCCCATAAAATATCTAGAATTTCATTACAGCGGACATTTATGGGAAATCAATCAAATGAAACTACAATTTACTACAATAAATTATTCACATAGCCTGCTTTGCTGTGTTTCCCATCATCAGATCGTCCTTTCCTAGCTACTGCTGCCACGGAAAACCCTCTTTTCAAAACGCATAGGGATGTTGGGGTTTTAACACAACCTTTCTACAAACTTCTCTTAATTCAACCCTCTGAAGGCTGATGTTCATCTCAACAATACTAAAAAATTCAGTTACTGTGTCACAGAAAATACACTATCTCCATTACAAATGTGAAACAACTAATGCGGTTTAGGGAAACAAAAGCAGTTCATACTGAAAATTATACGAAATGCATAAATAAGACCTGTGAACAAAGCGCTGAGTTCTTTAATGTTAAATCAAGCGGTACGTATAGTAACCACTGCGTTCTGAAGGGCCAGACATGACGGTTTACATTTTCGTGCTATTTATCGATGCTTTTCAACTGCATGTAACATACAGTGTCGAATGTCAGGTTGACTGGTCTTCATTATGGAGACAGAAAATGTTTCCTACGTAGCAGGAACGTAAGAATAAAATATAATGCTGATTAATTTCACTACTCAAAAGGTTAAACAGTACGGCTCTTTGCGTAAGAAGCAGAATGTACTGCCTTCACCCTTACTTCAACAGAAGTAGTGAACCCGAAAATCTCGTTGTAGACACACAGGCACAGTAACAGATTCGTATAACTTTACAAGACAACACAGGCAGGTTTCAAATGTTGTCCTTTCTTGAACCAAGATATTCTGAGCCAAAAAAAACAGCGCGTTTCCCAACAATCTCCGCAAGTATAATATGCCCCTCCTCACTCGTACCTACATAAACTAGCCACGCATTTTAGAAGCCCGAACGACTTCAGCCTTCCGTGGCGATACATGTACGACTGAGCGACAGACGACACGGCATGCTGAGTGGTCCCCCCATTGTATCTGCCCGTCGTGAACACACAGCCATTCAGTGCGCGAGTTCCCATTTGAAACAAAGTGTTGAGCTGGACCGTTAGCTAATCGTACCGTCATCTTATCGACAACGTACCAAGATGCGTAAGCCAGGCCGTGCTATGGCTCAGGCGGTTAGTTGCCCGGGTTCGATTTCGGACAGTCCATGTGGGATTTGTGGTGGACAAAGTGGCATTGGGACAGGTTTTTTTCCCCGAGTACTTCGGTTTTACCCTGTCAATTTCATTCCATCGGTACTCTATTACTTGGAAAAATAAAAAAAAAATTGATCATCTTTCTCTTCGTCACAGGGTTGCACAGTAAGCTTTAAGGCTGCGGTGGGTCCGCAGCTTCTGCTGCGGGGCCCTTCTCAAAAAAAAGTTATGACATCTACCATGAAGCTGAAGCTGTCGCTGTGGTTAATACCACACCGCGAAGAAGTGGAGATACAGGTCCATGCACTGATAACAGCGACACTACGTGGAGGTGAGTGAACAGCTTCACGCCGCAACCACTTGAACTCCGGATAATCAGACTCTGCTACCCACTGCATAATATGGAGGCTGGACGCCAGCGGAAAGATCATGGCGAAAAGCAAAATCCCTGTCCGTGCTGGAAAGAACTCCGGTCGTGTAGCACGCAGCTAGTGACTTCAATGACTGAACTGTCCTGTACCGTGCACCGCATGATTTATTAAGTCTACTTCAGTAAGTTCACTGTAAAGCAAGACGGCGAGACAAGACTAACGTGTGTGTTAATAACAGTCTATTGGTACGTGACTCTGTAGATACGCACCAACGTTTCAGGAAGACATAAAGCCACGCCTTCCGCCCTGAAGAGGGAAGCAGTATATTCGTCCGAACTATTTATGCCCTCTACAAAACCACACGGCGTCATACTACCAGTTACCATACACTCGACAACGTACATTAATCGACAAATGCCATAATGCTTTTACCGTAATAGTGTATCATTATACCTACTGTTCGTAATTACCGCACTAGTTTTTGCATTTTGTCTGTAATGCTGTGTACGTGTACTGTGTGCATACAGAGCTCGATACTAGAACATTCCACTGCCAGGTTTTTCTCAATACCTCATTCGTGAATCGTCAAGCACTGTCTGCAAGATCTCTGAAAACAGCCCGTTACATCAGTTCAACTAGAATACTGGCGTCGCATTTGGCCACAGGAAATTCCGGAAACGCTGACATCCTCTTGTTGCACTGCGGTTCACTCGGCAAGACTTTCACACCGCATTACGGCACACAGCCTTTTTGTCCCTCCCGCTACAGAACGCCTGCCGAAGTTTAGTATCAAAAACCCTCAAGCAATTTACTTGCAATACGTTCACATTTCGTACGATGTCGTGCATAAACGGCGATTACTTCAGTAAGCAGCACTCACCAATTTGCCTGTATAGAGCACACAGTGTTTTCTTGAAGTATAAACTGAACATGATTATATTAATTAAATAAATTTCAGCTGTTTCAGCCCACTGCATTCAAAATTATATGCAGTGAACTGGTGACAGTGACGTAGCGGCCACACTATTTTCGTCTCAATTACCTTTCTATGACTCCCTTAAAGTGGCCGAACAAAGATGACGCAAAAAGTGTGATGCACGAAAAATGAAGCATGCAGAATATTTCAACAACTATGGCTCGCACAATGCGTTCTCGTGAAACGCCTGCAGCCTCTAACCACCTCCCGCCAGGTCGCTTACAAACAGCATACACCAGGCACTCACCAGTTCGTTCACACACTGCCCGTTGGTGAGGTTGTGTCGCCTTCGTGACGCACCTCAGTCAGTATGCAAATTTCTGCGTGACATACATGCTAGACACAGTTGCTTGAAGAACAGCCATCTTATCTTCAGACGTATTAAAACAGTTTAAAAATACACGAAAACGTTTCCAGCAACACGTTTCATTTTAGAATGTAAAATAACGCGCAGAAGACATGAGCTGATGATAAACTCGACGAAACCGGTGCTACATTGCACGCCATCTCCAAGACAATCGCTGGCGCAACTTGCACATCGAATGGGTGTGTCTGCGTCGTCGCCACGAAATGCTTCACAGTGACCACCGACTAACACCCCCCCCCCCCAACACACATCCGACGTTAGTTTAATAAAAAAAAGGCACGTTTTCCCTGTCCACGCCGTGAAGGCATATAGGGGGAGTAGAGGTACAGGCCCACTCATTGTTAACCTCGGCACTGGATGGAGACAAGTGGTTAACTTCACACCCCGGCTGCTTCTCCCCCGGGAAATAGCACCGGTACCCACTGGGCCCCAACAGCTAGTCTAGACATTTTGGTGAAGAGCAAAATCTCTGCGGCTACTCAACTGATTTTGGTAACCTCCTCTTTCGAGCTCCAGTAACCAGACTGTTCCCAATAACGTTTCGTGCCCCGACATATTCACGCATCCACCTGCTCCGGCATTCTTCTCGGAATGCTTGACTCACGAAAGAGGGCGCTGATACACTGTCCCGAAACGTCGGTAATTACCAACTAACGACGCGAAACATTCCGTAAGAACGAACACCTCACTCTAAATGGATTATTCGACTACTAGCTACTGTAAATTTTCACGGTGGTTATGCAGTTTCTGACAATCAATTAAAAAACAGTACCCATACTGACAAAAATTAGTGGCTGGATCCAATATTTGCAGTTACGAAGCCCACTCCAACCGCTAAAATGGTCAAAACTCCAGCATCCGCGCCCAGCGACGTCGCTGTTGGAACTAAACATGCTGCAACAGTCAGTGCGTTCCGCGGAACAGATTTCAAGCTTCCTCAACTTGCGGCCTGCTTCGTGCACTAACAGCAGTCGTTCAACTGTGTAGATTATGACGAAAGTTCTGCAAGTAATACAATATTTCGGGTACCTTTTCTAGCTGCCCCTGTGCTGAAAAAAGCATCACGCCATTAAAGAATGCAGGGGAGTAAAGACACAGCTCCACGCATTCTTGACATCGGCACTGGATGGAAACGAGTGGTCGGCTTCATGATCCCGCCCGCTTTTCTCCCGCGGAAAACACCCGGCGTCCAATAAATAGGAGACTGGGTGAAGCCCAGCGCCGATATGAACGTTTGTCCCTGCCTGAAATCGAACCAAAATTCCTCCGTCACCTAGTCCACAGCCTAGGCATTATACTAACAGCATACTTACACGATTCATCTCAAATGTGGAACGATACAACGTTATGAGAGTAAATTTGCAAGAACGTTCATACGTAAGAGCGACACCTTCAACACTGACAGGCCTGGTCCCATGCAACTTTGACAACCTTCGATCACTACACAGAACAGCAGATTTGATATTAAATGAAACTACAGAAATCGTCGTTATCGCTCCAATTACTGGTCATAATGCTTTCTTATTCTGTAGGCCCACTCTTTGTTTCATTTCAACTCAGTCGTTTGATTCAGAAGAAAGCAGTGGAGAGGCCAGTTAACAAAGGTTGAGGCATGTTGATACACG
The DNA here is from genome assembly GCA_013340265.1 of Coptotermes formosanus. Classification (NCBI taxonomy): domain Eukaryota; kingdom Metazoa; phylum Arthropoda; class Insecta; order Blattodea; family Rhinotermitidae; genus Coptotermes; species Coptotermes formosanus. The sequence goes on from BLKM01000292.1 coordinate 85,211, forward strand.
TGACCCAGCTTACCCATTAGTCAATATTCTCCATTTCCTACCGGCTGTACAAGACACCGCTTAACCTGTACGCCCGTATATGCACAGTTAACCCTTTAAAGACGAAGCGTATCTCTTTTATATAAGGACTCAGTGCATACCGCGCTGTAAACACTCTCCACTTCTGTTATAAAAACCAATCTCTTAGTGCTTGATAAGGCAAAAGTTGCTGTTTGTTCTGAGATCCGTACAAAACACATAAACGCAATGTGGGCACCACGTAGAATTTTTTAATGTTAAACCTGGTCGTACGTAAAGTTACCGCTAGGCTTTAAAAGGTTAACAACGACATTTATAAATAAATCCGATTTCCCGTCAAAATTAATGCAACACAAAGACAGAACAGGTACGTAGCAGGTACACCCTTTATGAATCCGCACACCGTCACAGCACTGATCCTCATTTAATGCAGATACAAATATTTCGCTTCGTAGTCCGTACCTCTTCTACCTAATCACAGTAGGTGTCGAGGTTGTTTATTTTTCACTTGATCATACTCAGACACATACCACAGTCTGTAGGACTCCTCTGGTCGAGGGATCGGCCCGTCGCAGAGACCTCTACCAGACAACACAAGCACTGTGCAAGACAAACATCCATGCCCCCGGTTGGATTCGAAACCACGATCCCAGCAAGCGCTCAGCCGCGTACCTACGCCTTAGACCGCGCGGCCACAGGGATCGGCCAGATACAAATATACAAGCGCAAATTTAATAAACCACAGATTCCGAACTTCACACAGCTATAAAACGTTATCTTCAATTTAGTTAATCATACATAACGACGCGATACATTTTTAAGTTTTCAATTAATGTGACTTAGATTTTATATCCTACAGTTCGTGTTGCTTCGGAGAATACTGATTTACCGTATTTTCCGCCTCATAAGACACGTTTCTGCTTAAAAAAAAGGGAATCCCCAAAAATCACCATGCGTCTTACAACCGGGCGATAAATTTTTACAGAAGTAGGCTATCAAATCCGCGAAAATACCTAGCTACTTATACGGTGCACCTTATGAGGCCGGAAATACGGTAGCTTCCGTTTGTGTTCCATGTTAGATTATGAGTAATGCTGGCTAAGCTTCAGACTACGGTGCCAAGTGCTCGTACGCTGTCGCTGCTCTGAAATGCAGCAACATTTACGGTAATTAGCTGGTGATTTATGTAAAACCCGAACTAAAACAAAACTAACGAAATTAAAACTCAATAATAAATTCTATATTTCAGAGCTAGAGCGCCATATGTGAAGGCACCACCCCATACCAAGTCAAAGCATAAACTTTTCTTCCCCGACCCTAAATAGTACTCACACTGATAATGCGATCCAAACAGTACCAGTACATGCTCAGGACCCGAGCAAATCGCCGTACATTACAACATAAAAGAAAACAGAATAAAATTCACAAACTGCGAGACTTGAGGTTCTCACGCCGGTATTGTTGAAGATTCAAGTCTTCTGGGATACGATGCTATGTCGTTGGGCGAGTAATTCTCGACGTTTCGAAATACTGTGGTGCAGTCATCATCAGAGTCAAATAGTCCAAGACCATGAAGATAATACACTACACACCTTCGAAATGGCAGCAACCACTCGTCCAACTTCACAGCATTACATCCCAGAGGCGCGAATCTTCTAGATGCAAATTACTAACATTTTACAGCATCGCCGTTAAGACACAACTGCTAAACTTCAGATTCCACCGCCTGAATACCGGTACTTTGTTTAAACAAATATCTGCAGGCTTAATCATTTTGGAAGTGTAGGACCCACCTGCAGCATCTCGTGGCCTTGATTCGGAGAATCCCTCCTCTAACAATCAGCTGCTGTAGTGACTGAGTCAACAGAACCCGAAATTAAATTCTTGGTGTAGACCACCGAATACCATATTTTGTAGAAATATTGGTCCCCAAATGACATCTTTTTCTATATTTCGTATGAAGAACTAATAACTCACAGAGAAATGCGAACTGCTAAACGTATTTCGCCTACACCATACGTTAAATATGAATCATATCTACAGTGTCAACTGCTGAGAGACTGCATAAAAACCGCGGTAATTAACGCCATGTATGACCATTAACAAATGAACACGTTAGGAAAAACTGGAATGCTGATACCAAAGAACGCATCACTACGCCAACATATCTCTTGGAAAATTCCCCTACCCCATACACTAATGGCAATGTTTATGTTTACCTATGCATATAAATGTTTACAGGCTGGGTAGACAACCAGACCTACACTGCGGCTACGTTCAGTCATGTCCCAACAGACACAACTTAACACATGAAGTAATTATAAGCCAGCCCGATTATTGCTACTATCGACAACCGACAAATTAATCGAAGTACATGTTTTCTAAAGCGTGCAACCAGTTTAAATTAACGATTATTATTATTTTAACACATAAAATGATTGGTTAAATTCACGATCTGTTGATTCTGATTGAATGTTCATTGTCGAATGGCACCGAATGAAAGAAGCAGAGGAAGCATGTATGTGATACATAGTGTTTTGGTATATTGGCAACGATCTGCTGGAATTTCCATCTCTCGTGACACTGCCTAATGCGTGGGCTTACCCAGTGACGTAGATAGGCTTTTTGGTACCCGGGGCGAGTAATCATGACGGCCGCCCCCTAGTACAAAAGAACTACAATAATTTCTTCAATTTCCTATCATGTGACGCAATCATTTAAAATTTCCTAAGCGTTTAAAATCAAATTTTTTATTTAAAATATTCATTTTGCCGCCCCTTGGACCCTGCCGCCCGAGGCGGCCGCACCAACCCCCTCCCCGGCTAGGCCTCTGGGCCTACCAACATTTTCTTCAGCCTTTACAGCACAGTGGTAACTATACACGTAACATCTGCTGGTTAGCCTTTGTACTGAGACGAGCTTCAGTCATAAAAAGGTCAAGCACATGTAATTATGACGTCATACGCAACACTACGCGCGTTTGTTTCATAATGTCCGCACAGAGTTCCGCAGGTTGCCTAACAGCAGACACATCTAGAGAGATCCTGCAGAGATGTTCTACAAGAATGAACAGCATTTCGAAGGCCAGGTTCGAATGCAGCGCAAGAACGAGTACACAGCCTGAAGTGTATGTCCAGCGTTTACAGGATACCACAACAAATATTAAGAACGACCAATGGAAACAAGCTTATGTACATACGTATTGTCCAAAATGTATCTTGTCCCTCATATCACGCGACAGCATCAAGAATTTGGCTTTCATTCAAATACGTTGCTTTATTCTTAACATAAATACAAAATAAGAAAAAGAAGCTATATACATTTCACTACTTCCCGCGATTTTTTCAGTTGCATTTTTGTATCTTCTTCACGTTGTGGTATAAAATTAATACATAATGTGGTTGTTGTGTGTGTCTGTCCTCTTCAGATAACTTGGAAACGGCGAAACTAACAAACCTGAGTCGGAATGTGTACACTGTAACTAAACTGAACAACTACTAATTTAATTCACATTTCATGGTAGCCACACCATGCAGTTAGCAGCACTTGACGGTACATACGCGTCTCAAACCTCTGAAGATTCCGAGTTGATCTACACAATATTCAAAAATTCAGCTCCTGCAACACTGCGTCTCTATTGCAAAGCTCAATCGGTAATGCTCTTCAGGGGACAAAGTGGCTGTTTCAGTATCATCGGACATAAACAGATAAACTCAGAGATGTTTACTGTTGAAGCACATGGTACCTCAGCGTGGTTTACAGGTTCAGTCACTTTCGAATGTAAAACAGGATTTAGTGGTGGCTAACCGGGGGCTTGCCGGGGGAGCCATGCTAAAACTGGCACCAAGCCCACTGCTGTTCAGCGAAATACTGACACTTTTCTTTTTAAGCACACAAACCAAATTGCGAATAGCGCAATGCCGTGTGTGCGCGCGCGTTTATGTTCCTCCTTGCCGTCTTCGTTCCTGAGATTTGACAGAGAGATATCTTATGTAACAACGCCGTTATCTACTAAGATTATATAGCGTTGTAATTAGATGAATAAAATATGAATATGGAGTATTGGTGGAATGACTGAAGTAGAGAAAAGCCACACCAACGCCACGTCATCTGCCACAAATCCCACATGCACTGGCCTGGGTACTTTACCATCATGGGCTTGGAAAGAAGCTTTCGTCTGTTCCTGCCTGCATGTGGCAGTAGTGAGATCACACTGTTGAAGTACGAAGGCACGTTGCACAGTATGATCCTAAATACTGCAGTGGTTCACAACTGGTAAGAGGCTTTCAGTTCTACCAATTCATGACACTTTGCTAGCACAGCAGGCATAACAGCATGCTTCAAGAAACTAAAAGCCGATTAAATTCGGAGAATGCCTGCTACCATTCGGTATAGAATCTTCTGCATTCCCATTTGCTAAGAACATGCACGAAAAAATTAAACTACACAGAACTATAATTCTGTTTTGGGGCACGCGGTCGCGCAGTTGGTTGACGCAACGCACTACAAACCAGAAAGTCGCGGGTTCGATTCCCGATGGTGTCTTTGGAATTTTTCATTGACATAATCCTTTCGGTCACGCCATGGCCCTGGGCTCGACTCAGCCTCTAACAGAAATGAGTACCAGGAATATTTCCTGAGGGGTAAAGGCGGCCGGTGCGTAGGGTTGACAACCTTACCACCTTCATGCGCTGATCGTCTAGAAATCTGGCAGCCTCAACCTCCTGGAACCCTAAGGGCCTATCCAGACCCATAATGGGACGGCTTTACCTTATAATTCTATTTTACAGGTATATGGGTGCGAAACTTGTCTGGTACTAGAGGAAGAACAAAGGCTGACAGCGTTCTAGATAGGGTGCCGAGGAAGATCTGTGAGTGTAAGAGGGAGGAAGTAACAGAAGACTGGACAAAATTGCATTATAAGGGGATTCGTGATTTGTGCCCCAAAGTCAATATCGTTCGGGTCATAAAATTAAGGAGAATGCGAAGGGCTGGGCCCATGGCATATATGGCGGAGAGGAGATATGCATACAAGGTTTGGTGCGACACCTGATTGGAAGACACCGCTTGGAAGACCTAAACATAGATGGAAGGATATTATAGTTTAATTTTGAAGAAACAAAATGGGAGGGAATGGACTACATTATTCAGGCTCGTAGCGGGCTCTTGTGAACACGGTAATGAAGACTCGGTTTCCATTAAATGTGGGAAATGTTTTGTCTCACTAAGAAATTATTACATTCTCAATAAAAACTCTGCTCCATGGAGTTAGTTAATTAGTTGTTTCTTTGTTTGTTAGTCGGCTGGTAAAATGTCGAATTGTTACAAAAATTTATGTTCAGATGACATGCAACAGCCCCAGAGCGGATCAAGAAAGAAGGAGTCGGTGGCCATCACCAGGAATGTTACACGCATAAATCCAAACAGGCCGCTTTACGGTTCGAGAATATTTTTAATGAGTTAACACAAGCGTTCATAATTACGGTAAGGCTACTCTTCGCGTAACGTAACAAAAACACGAAAAACACACCATACTCATACATCTGAAGTTTGTTTTAGTGTGGATTTTGACTATCACGAGGAAAGTAAATGGCTTTTTAGCACCAGGTAGACGCTCAATCATCAGCTGAAAAGCCCGGGAATGATAAACGCATATGGAGGGAACAGCTGCTGTGTAGGTTCACGAAAGTGTGTCGTCCCGCAAACCAACACTTCTCGTTCTTAAATAACTTCAAAGACGCTGCTGGCCTAAGCAGACAGTGTCCACCCGTGTCTACCCTATCTACCTATGTCTACCTGCCCCCACATCCGGTCTTCGATCAACCATCACCTATGCAACTGCATTACACATATATCATAATGCTACGCTAATTACAAAATACGTATTCGGCTTATGTAATGGCCCTGAACTTGGCCTAGCAGAATAATGACTTTGCATTCAGGCCTATCTGACGTTCTGATTTGTGGAGGGCACTCTTCAGAAACACAACACATAAGCCACATGACACACACACGACTGTGTCAGTACTTTTCAGGCGCTTTCAAACCATAAGTTGTCATAACTGCTTATTAGCTTCGTCAGTGTTTGTCCGCGTGTAACAATGCGGCTCCAACTCGATGTTTTTGCAGCATGAAACTCTAAACTGGAATCTTTTGAAGAAATCTGTGTAGCCTTTTCAGCTTTCATCAAAACCAGTAACCAGAAACTGTGATTTTGCCATCCATTTTAATGCATATGAGCCAGAGACAAAGGCGGAACAGAAAAGCCGCCCTTATTTATTATTATTATTATTATTATTATATATTATTATTATTGTTACTACACTACTGATTCAACAAGTAATTACTTAACACACATTAACTACGTATAATTAATGGGAGGTTCACAGTTATCTGCCGAAGGTGTCATTTTTCCTAGGCCTAAGACCAGAAATTGTTTCAATGAACTTACACTTGAACGTGCTGGTAACACAACACTTTCTCCTTCGCCTGGTGGATGAGAGAGTAAAGGGAAATGGATACTCCTGCGAAGACCAAGTGCCTTTTCGGGTAACAGAATTTCAAGAACTGAACTTTAACACAAACTCACAAACCGTCTTAGACACGGAAATATAACCGGTTTCATATCATCCTATAAAATTAGTATTACATCACGCACATCTTTGTTTTGATCATTTTAATCGACTATTCTCTGTAATGTGCCAACAATGCTCAGAGAAGAGAATATACGAGATACTGAAGGAACTTACGAGTGTTACCTACAAAATTCCGTCTCGGCCCTCATTACTAAACGGATAACAGAGCGACCACGCTTCGACGTACGGTCAGGTATATAAAATAACTTCCGAAATGCGGAAGAGAAGCGGTTGATAAGAATCAGCACGGATGTGAATTGAATCCATAATCTAGGCCTACTGGAAACACAGGGAACTGTAAAGCTACTGCAACACATCTGTTGGCCAGATCAGTGTTTCCCAACCAGGGCTCCGCGAGAAACTGCTGAATCCATATATAAAAAGTAAAGTAAAGCAATCCCATTACAGACCTGGACAGGCCCTGAGGGTTCCAGAAGGTTGAGGATCCCAGATTTTCAGACAATCGGCACATAAAGGTGGTAAGGTTGTCAGTTCTACGCACCGGCCGCCTTTATCCCCAAGGAAATATTCCTGGTACTCACTCCTGTTAGAGGCTGAACCGACACCAGGGCCATAATGCGACCGAAAGGGCTATGTCAATGAAAATTTCCAATGCCACCATCGGGAATTGAACCCGCGACCTTCCGGTTTGTACTGCAGTGAATCAATGTATAACTACTTTAAAATACTGTAAACATTCTACATACCCCTGCAAATATAACGGTAATTTTTGTCTGTTAATTAGTATACTCAGTAATCTCCATGCAAATAGAACACATACAATAAAATACTGTCAGACACAACACCACCATACAAGTATATTGCGTACTAGTACCTTACACGTACGACATGTTTCGATTCATACTGATTCATCATCAGGTAAAAATTACAGAATCCTAAAACACAAACCTTCATGTATATTATTTAAATGTTTAGTGAGATGTCACTATTTTCTTATATAAAACACAGAACATCAGAGAATGGTAGATATGGGTTTAGACTGTTTTACACTTTATGTACGAAAATAGTGAGATCTCACTAAACATTTACATAATATATATAAAGGTTTGGGTTTTATTATTCTGCGCTTTTTACCTCATGGTTATTCAGTACGAATCGAAACATGTCGTACATGTAACGTACTAATACGCAATATATGGAGGTGTTGTGTCTGGCGGGTATTTTACTGCATGTGTTTTATTTACATGTTGACACAAGGGGATGACCCAATCTCCATGCACTGCCAACCGCCTCTTGGTTTTCTGACCTGCAATCGTTTCCACAGATAGGCGTTCCTCGGCATATACACAATTATTACAGGAATTCCTCCACAGAAAAAGGGTTGGGAAACACTTGGCTAGATTCTACTCGCCTTGAAATATTTTTCAGGCGCTTAATATACGGTGATTCAATTACATAAATATTAACACATGCAGGTATCACGTACTTCCCCCTCCTCAGGACATTACCTCAGTGTCCAAATACATTTTGGGACGTATGTGTAACTGTTCACTTGAAGAAATGTCTTTTCAGAAACATTTACACCTACGAACAAAATACACATGTTAACTACATCTTACTTAATAGGCCACCTATTCAATGTGGTCCATTCCTTCGTTGTGCCATTTATTTAGTTACTTCTGATGAGCTGCCATATAAATCTGATATATAATTTAAACCCATCATAATTTCGCCGCGTTGTCAAAACTGTTGCAGAACACATTTCTAGCACCACAATAAACAGTACAATTCCACCTGCCATCAACAAGATCTTGGCACTGCTGGAAGAAGCCGAGATATTTTCCGACCACAAAGGCCAGAGGTAGAACACAGCAAGTGTGGGCAGTTGGCGGGCGTTGAACTCCCGCCGAAGACAAGTTATTCTGCAGTCAACAAAATGAGATTTCTTACACAACTGCTTCGGGCGCACTCTATTTGCGGGCAGCACTGTAACAAGAACAACCAGTCCCTCTCGCTCTGATGACTGGAGGAATGAGAAAAAATAACTGGCGAAAAATTATGAACGGGGAGGAGCTAAAGATTCACCAATGTCTTTGACTGGGGACAAGCAAGTACAATTTTAAATTTGCACAACAATTCACACATTTCTCAAATGTCTTTCCTGAGCTTCTTTGTACATCATTGTCGCTGAGATACAAAACCATTAAAAAGCTACCGCACTGTAAAGTCACAAATTATTGTTACCAGTATTTGTATCGTTAAATATTCACTACATTGTACACAACCTCTTTATTTTACACTCGGGCTACCATTAACAGCCGACTGTATTAGCTTCTTAGACAAATCTGCTGCAGGGCTTACTTCTTCATTTGCGGTTTACTTAACTACGCTGCCAGCACCTCAGACTACAAAGCGTTAAATGGCAGACGAGTGAATGATGAAGTGGAAAAGATATGAAAGACGGCGGTCGTGGCCTCGTCTGAGGCACTCCATGAAATGTGCGAGGACGGAGGAAAACAACGAAGAGCTGGTTTCTGGGACTAGTCTTGAACCGAGAACCTCCCAAATACGGTGCACCAGTACTACATAATCAACCGCAACGATAAGGAAAGTATTTAGTTGGTTCCAATTACGTTATGTCTGTCTGCATTTTATTGAAAAGGTGCATTAAGTTCCATTGAGCAATGTGCGAAACAGATTATACTGGATTCCTTCTCAAAGAAATGATCAGTCACAACCAGCTTCCTCTAAATTTGATTTCATTTCACAGCCACCAAAGTTTCGACTTTTATGAAGCCATAATCAGGCTCTTCGTATCCAAGAACAAAATGGGCTCTACATAACCAGAGGGGTAGGCCTTCTCCTTTACAAGCGTAAAATCTTTTATACAATATAAAATAACTGTATAAGAAGGTAGAATATGATATATATCCTTATATCATATTCTACGGTTCACAGTAACCTTCTCCTCCAAATGATGGATGCAGCAGGTTCCTCTGAAACACACACACACACACACACACAACACGACCTCACGTTCCAAAGGACAGTTACCTAAATCGTAAACGCTGTGAGTAGCCCAGATGTCACTACATCACATTCACAGTCACCCCTGTGAGTGCCTCAAATGTCACATTATACTACGTACGTACAACTCTTGGTGTCGGCCTAAAGCACTAACACGGAATTCTGTGCAAACATTTTCGACATGAAACATTAACATAAATGGACAGACAGACGGACATCTTGTGCTACAATGCGTTACTTGTGTCATCTCCTACGCACAAATAAATTCATCGAAAATTCTGCAGCACAGCTGAAGCGATAAAGGGCAATGAAACATGGAACACAGTGAACAGGCAGAATCCCAACAGACAGTGCAACGTTTCCTTCTAACAAACGCTCCCACTTTCAGTAATGGAAACAAAGTTCCGCTTTTACGTGTACCGAAGTAACTAACCAGCCAGCTCCCTAAGGCAGAGTACTTGGAGTTCGTCAGCTAGTGAGCACAATTCCCCGTACTTAATGAAACCCCAAAGTATACTACCTCGGTAACTTGTCCCCATTTTGAGCCAAATTAACCAGCCCACCCCCTCATCCTATTGTGATGCACTTTAATAATATCCTACCATCCACACGTAATTTCATACTGAAGGTCCACATGAAAACGTTTAAGAGCAACAGTAACAACAACAGCCATTACGTAAATATCTAACAGCCTTGTGCGAATGACAATGCGGCAGGCGACGGTTTAGTTACCGGGTTACCACGGTTACGCAAAAGCTGTGTTTGTGCTTTTCTTTTGCACAGTTATCTGATTGCCACTTCCACCACACGGATTCGTTTGTGGGTGACTCGAAATACGCACGTAACTCGGCCGTTTTAAGTCTTCTTCGTGAAAAACATCGATTAAGAAATGATACAATGCCTGTTACTCTGCGTGGATTTCGAAATCAGTATTACATTTAATACTAGTAGTGCTAGCGGTTGAAACCATCTATTAAGCCGTCTCTTTTTCTAATTCACAGAGTGAAAATTCAGTAACACTGTATTACGTTATGAAGCAGTCATGAGACATCTATCCTTCGGTCGACGTGGAGCGGCGTATTTTGCCGATAAAATCTACGAAGCTGCTTCTTAAACAAGTTTTGCAATTCACGACGCAAATATTCAGTGGCACTGTCACTTCACAGCATCCCTTCAGGGCTATCACATGCACAACGGTTCAAATAAAGGGTTATTCGTGGAAACCAGAGCTTATTCATTCATTCATTCATTCATTCATTCATTCATTCATTCATTCATTCATTCATTCATTCATTCCGTAGTCAGTCTTACGACAACTCCACAGCCTCTTCCAAACTGAGTTCTTCACAGAGTGCGATCTAGTGCTTTCTCTTCAATTTCCGGCCTCCTCTCGTTTCCTTAAGGTCATTCAGTAGCTACTTACATCTTCTTCCTCTCTTCCCGTCACATCCACCCTTCCTTCAATAGTGTTGTAGAAGACAGTTCCTATGAAAGATGTGACCAATCCCGTTATCCTTCCTTCTTTTCACTGTATACAGGGCATTCCCTTCCTCTTTGACTCTATGGGTCCAACACCACATTTAAAAACTTTCCACGCATTTCTGATCGACTTTCCGAAGTGTCCAAGTTTCAGTACCATACAAAGAGATATAACCCAAATGTAGCACGTCAGTAGTTTATCCCAGTTTGCTGGTGAAAACAGGCTTCTTCTTGTTGAACGCTGATTTTGCCATGGCAATCCTAAATTTCATTTTACGTGTACATCTTGCATCATTTGTTATCATGCTACATAGTAGTCGATATATTCCACATTCTGCAGGTCATTTTGATCATAATCTCTGTTGGTGATGGCTGCCTTGAGATTCTCACTTCCTTAGTTTTTTCCACATTCATTTCCATCCCATAGCATCTTCCACTTTCAATTACTCTATCAATCAAACCAAAGCTACAGACGCAAACTGTCAAAATTCCTTCCTAAAATTTCAATGCGTTTCAATAATAACAAAAAGAAGAAAGCAGCAGCAACAAAAGCACGTCCTTCCCGAATGCACTCTTCGCGCGTTCACAGTAACCTCATTACTTTCATTTATTGCAGATACAAATACTGAAGCAGAAGAACCCACAATGCTAGAAAGTCTAGCGCACTGTGGGTGACGTTACCTAACGCAAAGTAAAAAATTATGTATATATTATTTCGTCAAATTATGAACGTCAGAAACTGCTTGTACGAGAAAACTGAAAAGTATGATTTCACCTCCATATAAAGTAGCCGTTTTACTGCACTCAACCGAACCAGAAGTAAAGTCAAAGGACAGGTACAGTTAAGTTCTGTAGATTTTTTACGGCAGTGTATCACATTCAGAAACCTCTTCTTTTGGACATCGTCCATCGCCTGACGTAACAAGTAATCACAACGCTTCAAAAGCCGACTGTCCTTCCCTCCTCGGGTGACGGATCGGGAACTGCACCTACCCGGGCACGGCCCGTAGAAACAGGTATTTTCAATCACTAAGGCCAGTGAGTGAGACCAGCATTTTCTAAGCACTGCCGGCTTCCGAAACGCAGTGATTCAACTGCACATTAGACGATACGCAGCAAGTCCAAGGAGAGTGTTTCTGAACCACACGGCAATGTTCAGTTCGCATCTACAATTTCAAATTTAATCTAAACCCGTCACGTAGTTGCGGCGATGAAACATGCTAATAGACGCAATGACACAAACTCCCCATAACGCGTTCACTTAATGAAAGTTGCGCAAAGAACGCCTAAAAATAACATGCACTACGCAGTTTCAGCGATCACATCCGGTAAGTGGAAATGTTACCATTTGCAAATGTTTGTAGGGTGAAAGGAAAGGACTATGGATAATTTGGCAACAGCTGCTTAACCCTTCAAAGTGAAGTTGCTATCTCAACACTGCTGTAACATTTTAAAAAACTGGCATTTTTCTCAGAGAGCGTACGGTTATTTACGAATGCTGTGTGATTCTCAAACAGCGACTATTCTTCTAAGCAGCATTAACCGACTGGTCCGTGTAAAAGACATGGTGAGTTTCGTATGCAGTATGAACGCTGTTTTCATTTCACAGTGCAGTTTAGGGGAAAAAACAAAAACGTCTATGGGAAAACTGGTAAGATGAAGCGAACTCCGGTACACGTACACACACAGCAGGCGCCGCATAAGGTGTTCATAATGAGTCACTTTGAGTAAAAAATGCTATGTCAACATACGCTCGACTGTCACCTGGACTGACATCACCAGTACGAGTTGGTCTTCACTACGACATAAAATGGCCTGAACGAAAACATGCACACAAGTTAATACTACGAAACCTGAAATTAAAATGAATACATTCCATGATTCAGTTCCTCCTTCACAGTCAAATGGTCCGTCTGTGCGTGATTTCAGGCTTCCGCAGCGGTGTAAATGAGATATCCCCTCTACCGAAATGTTACGCAGCGTACACCGATAGTTTCCGATGTTTCAGGAGAACACGTTGGTTTCATTTTCAATGGATGTGACTGACAGGTTGTCCCGAAACGTCGGCAACTAACTACCCATTTACACTGCGCAACAACTCATACGGGCAAAGATCTCATGGTCCGTCGCCATTACAAAGATCAAACGGTTAATCCTGTTATGGAGAATAATAATTGCTGTTCGAAACGCGTACAGTAAGCACACTCTACGAACAAAATGTGGAATTTCCATATTGGTGATTCAGATGGTACACACAGTAACCACTCCGCGTTAGGGACCAAATGAGGTCCACGCTTATACCAGTACTGACGTTTAATTTCTCTGTGTAATTGTTCCAGAAAATTTGCCATTTATACCGACTGAACAGTTGCCAGAACGTGCATTCTTACTGCTCATCTACTAATCAATACTTCTGACGTCGTTGCATATAGTAATGTCACACAGCCGTAAACGTTAATGCCATAAATCAACTTCGGCCTGCAACTTTACTTCTCCTTCGTGACAGGATTCCCACCTCTTACCGTATGATTCATGCCAACAGGCGCGACCCTTACGTCAGTGTCATTGCACAAGTCAATGGCGGCTAGCACAAGTTAATCGATACGTACACATTTCTATGAATTACTTCTGAAAAATAGACAGGCTCACACTGCATATCAACGGTACCACAAGCCATAGGTACCTTCTAAATAACCCAGATTCATTCTATTGTAAATTTTCTGTGTAATGTGTTCGCACCGCGTATCAAAGATGTCTGACACAGCGTTTGTACTAAGACCAATGTTTAGAATTTCTGCTTAGTACTCAACAGGCCGGGAGCTACCTTGATGATCTGTCGTACGTAACCTGAGTCACTTCTTACAAATGCTAGGACAGAGAACTTAATATGAGCGACGACCTCTTCCTTCAATTTACTGTCAAATTCAACGTTCAGAGTCAGCCTACTACTTGATTTTACATAAAAAATGCAGCTGGAAAAGCGTCTGCAAATGAGAAAAAATGTAATAGGGTCGTGTTTTTCATTATTCTTCACCACTCTTACAGCTCTGCAACTCTAGCGCCACGTATATACTCTACACACAATAACACAAACATGGCACCTTAAATAGCGCTCATCACCCGGAATTGGCATTTTTAAATCTCCCGCTACCACCACAGCGGCCGGAATGTTTAAAACCGGCGGTTAAACTCTGTCGCCCTCGAATAAAAGATTAAATATCTCGCACGGTTCTACAGGGAAGGCAACTACTGTTTTATGTCCCTGTTACCAGTACACCGTTGCCGGGCCAACCGTCGGTATGTGCGAATACAACTAGCATCAGTGCAACAGCGTCTTAATGTCCAGTTTTCACCTGTAACTTTCTTCTTACAAACGTTTTGTCAGGCCTAGTAGTAGCTCTTATTTTTCGTGCTTTTCATGGAAATTTCGATGAAAGAAACGTACATATTACCCACCCTTATCCCTCAACCTATTAAATGAAACAGTCACTGTATAAAAATGACTGCTGTTATTACATCACAAAACGGTACCAGTACTAATGTCACAGCTTCCATATTTCACTATGCACGAATCTGCACATACCAGCACCCTCATATAGTCTAACATGGTCTTACAAAATAACCACGTGGGTTCGGCGATCTTCAGATCTGTGTGCGTTGACTCCGAGATCAACGTGCCCGTATGCTTTGACGGCTTGACGCCTAAGTGAAATCTTTAGAGTTTAGGTATTAACAAACTACAGAACATAAGAACCTTCTCGCCAAAAGTTTCGATCCTCAACCTCCGCCTGTATGGGATGACAGGGTCATAAACACCTTCGCAAAATCCCTACTATTACAACCTAACCTAAATGAGTAAAGGCACGTCTATTTTAATAGTACCGCCCCATGTACACCTTCGTATCCAACACGGCATCTTCCCCTAAAGTTTTCAGCCAAAACTGCATACGTTCTCCTTAGATCCACTGTGGGTCCGTGTCTGGCCACCTCACCCTGAAAAAAAGTTGCTAACCTGTCAGAGAATGAACAAAAATTCAATAACATTACTCCGCTGCACTCATGTAATAGCACAACAAGATAACGACAGTATACAGGAACCACATAAACCCACAAAAATCAAGAAAATCAATTATAAAGTTGTTTAAAGTACTTCAAATCTGAATGTCATCATCATTCAACACAGAGGTAACTAGATCAGCTTACCTTAATATTTAAACAGAACACGAATTCAGATGTTTAAACCGATACAGTTCTGTGTGACGCACAACGCAGCCAGCATAACACACTCTTGCTTTCACTAACACGTGTATATCAGCCAAATTAAACAGATAAAAACAAAAGCTCAAGTTGGATAACAATATCCATTACACAAATTACCTCGGACACAGTTCACTGTAGTAAAGCACAATCTTCTGAGAACAACAACGCCAAAAAAGCCGCATGCTACCAGCGAAACAATGTATCGCAACACACGACTGGCAAACTGTAATATTTTGACAGCAAGATGCTCGTATTACAGCAACAGCGTAATTATTCATCAACCGACATAAATATGTCCCACATTTGCGAGCATATATTAAAAATTCTGTGCAAACGACCTCCTCGCCAATGTGCCAACAGCAAGCCACTCCTGACCGTCCCAAAGCCACGACTACACTGGTGGAAAGAAACGCACAGCAGCGAGCGAAAAGGAACTTTCGTAGACAGCCGACACAGATACAATATAATACCTGGCATGGGTAGCGTCCGCCATGAAACGTTGAACAGTCCACGTAACCAGTAACTTAGGAACACGCAGGATGAATAGTGTTGAATAAAAAAAATAAACAAAGAACTTTTGCTAAGGTAACGTCTACCGTACTGGGGTGGATGGAAATGTACAGCAGGTCCTGCAGTCTTCCCCCACCCACTTCTTCCACATTCTAGTAACCTTCTCCTCCCCTTGTGCCTTTTTTTTTTCCTTCCCAACACACGAGGCCTTCCTCGCCATCCTCATTTACCTTACATACTTCGCTTGGCAGCATATTAACCGCTTTCTTGCCGACATCTTAAGCAAGTTTCTTTGTCTCATCACACCTAAACTCATTGAGCGGCAATGCGGAGGACATAATGCAGTCAATAACCTCCATTATGATACAGAATTCACTGTGTACTGTATGTGACTTCAAACTGTCATGGCGAAGCGTTGAGACCTTACAAGCACAGCAAATATAAATGCGAGGATCTCAGAGTGCTCATTTTCTTGTCGGAGACAACAATCAGCACTTAAAAATCAGGACCGGGACAGCTCCGTTAGTACACTGAACAGGCTACGGGAAATCAGGTTTCGATTGCCGGCACGGGCAGGGACTTTTTCCACAGCGAACAGACCAGTTTGGGGGCACACGTAGCCACCTAGCGTCCTACCTAATCGGTACCGGGTTCTTTCCACGGGCAGTGGCCGGGGAGGGCAACTGACCACTCACTTCCATCTAGCGCGAAGGTTGCGAATGAGCAACGGGGTGACCAAATTACAGGGATGACAACTCTTAGCGTTAATACCGAAGGATTAACTAAAGCTGCGATGTATGCAGTCTCCTCACTGAATGGCTGATAGTTGCTCAGCTGACCAAAACTCTCCAGCTTCATTAAAATCGATCTTCACACGCTGCTTCCCTTTAAGATTCATTCTATCTTATGCATGTACTCAGCCCACACGTCTTCAATGTCGTCTCTTTTCTACATTTAAAAAAAAAACACGTGCGCTTGGGTACAGGAACCACGAGTCTGTATAGGAATCAGCACAAAATTAAAGTATTTTCTGTTCCAACCGTCAGAGATTTCAGTGCAAGAGCTCCTGGTAAGTGTTTACGGGGTTCACAGTTTCAGAATTTGGTCTAGGCAGATTGGCTTTGGGGCACCTAGACAGAAACAAGACATGCAATGTACGTACGTACAAGTTAACATTGAGGTGCGGTAGTGTAACCACTGTTGCCGTGGAAGAGCAGTAAGTATTACATATTCTGAGTGTGTGTCTGTAGCCTTAGCTATCCAGCATGCTATGCGCATGCGCCGTATTATATTGTCATCTGTGGCCTGTCTGGCTCTACCTTATTTTTCCACCTTATCTCACAAACAGCAGATTTTCGTATAAAATGTGTGGTTTTATTTTCTCCACAACTTTTGTCTAAAACATTTCTCATTCTAAGAATTCAGCGAGGTATTATCATAAATATACATAGACATTCATGTAAAGTACCCGTTGCTCTTGTCAGATTGAATTTTCTCGACAGGTTTTCGAAAAATACTCAAATATCAAATTTCGTGAAACTCCGTCTAGTGAAAGCCGAGTTGTTCGATGCGGAAAGGCAGACGTAATGAAGCTAATAGTCGCTTTTCCC
Organism: Coptotermes formosanus; assembly: GCA_013340265.1. NCBI lineage: Eukaryota > Metazoa > Arthropoda > Insecta > Blattodea > Rhinotermitidae > Coptotermes > Coptotermes formosanus. Next base: position 102,711 of record BLKM01000292.1, read on the forward strand.
AATTTTACGAAAGAGCCCGAAAACTGAAGAACCTTCAATAATTTTAATGTGGCCCATCCCGTTGTGCATATCTTCATAATGTAATATGTGTCTAAATAACCGTACAGCACAACACCAATTCGATATGTATTTCAGATGCTATAAAACACACACTACATGTTTCGGCCTCAGTTGGTCATTTTCAGGTGTTAACATAGTGAACCTTTAATACTGGTTAATATTATATGTTATCGTGTGAGATCTCGCCGATGTCATTTGCACACGATAACATATAATGTTAACCAGTATTAAAGGTTCACTATGTTAACACCTGAAGATGGCAAACTAAGACCGAAACATGTAGTGTGTGTTTTATAACATCTAAATATACATATGGAATTGGTGTTGTGCTGTACGGTTACTTAAACTTCTATTACATTAATGACGAACTCCCGAAAATTTGATCACGATATATATCCAGCCACAAAAACACGCCAGTTACATCACCTTCTGAATAGTCATACAGCAAACAACACACAGGAGCACATCTGTTAACCTTCTACCAATGAAACTAAGAGTCAAACCGCAGGCGCGATCCTGCCATAGCAGCTCTCAAATGTCTAGTAACTAAAGTAATAAACTCACACATTGCAGAATGTATCATAAACCAGATTATACACCCATTCGCCCGATCACGAAAGTTTCTTCTGTTATGAAAACCCGAGCTTCAGAACAGTCATCAGTAATTGTGGCAATGAAACGCTACAAAAAGTCACTTCATCTGCGTACAACATTTTTGTCCAAAATCCGCTGTAGTATCACACCCGTCGCCTACTTTTCAACAGCAATCGCATCTTCCCTTGTGGCTTTCAAACAATAAATACGCATGCATTTCCTGCTTATCCGCGCGTGCTGCGCCTTCCTCCCGTGTTACCAATCCGCGCCTATTGGCAATATCAAAGTTGAAAGAAGAAGGAAAATACATTAAGGTGATACACGGGCTTCACACGTCGTTTGCAATACTTGCATGAAAAAGGAATGCGTGCTTCTAAATATCCAGCATTCTTCTGACGACACGTGAAACACCTGAATAATCTCTCAGCACAGCTATTCGTGATGTATAGGTCAGGTTTTATCGGATTTGGAAATAGTTACATCAATGCTGGCACACATAAATTACAGCATATTCCGCATTTTTTAAGCTGCCCCTACAGTAAAAGTAAAGTCGTTCCTCGGAATTGCGTTCTTCTGTGATACTACGTCGCGTCCGGACGTTTTGATATAACGCGTTCGCCCTGTCTTAAACAGTAGCGATGTACAAGAAGAATGACTCATTTTAGAATCCTCAGTCATAATGCTACGAAAACCGCAAAACTCGCACAGATGTTCCTATCCTCAACACCTCGCCAGTGGAGGTAAGGCTTCATGAACTTTAAGCCTAACAGCAGACTGCGGTGAGAAATCAGCTTCATCTCCCCCCCCCCCCCAATTTCCTCGTGCCTGCTTGGACATGAGACTAAGGGGGCTCCAGAGGCGGGCAAAAACGCCGTGCTCCGGCTGGAAATCAAATTCAGTCCTCTCTCGCGATTCAGCTTTGGTTGCTTGCGGTTAAGTATACTACGATTATAAGAACCTATTTACTTAAGCTAAATAAATGCAACCATAACGTGACAGAAGAATTTTCACCTAGAATTACACTGACCATTGGCAATTATCGAATCTTCATACGCCTCATGCTTCATATCCTACCCAGTCATAAAAAGGTCTTTATACACCTCTTACAGTCCTACACTACAACATGAAAAATATGTCTCCATAATAATCACTAAAAATATCATGAACACAATTATCGTCAACACAATTATAGTTGTGTTGACGGCTGTTAGTAATAACTGCTTACATAAAACTCAACAGAATGACGGACATTAAGTTCAACCCTACACAGTTTGATTATATGACTGAGTCCGTCCAGTCAATCAGTTTGGCACGATAAATTGCACAACTGTGGACGACCAACTGGAAATGCTTGGGCAGAAAATGGTCACAGCAGTTTAAAGATACGCGGATCTGACCTAAAGACACAAACAAATGCATAAACCTCGGCTAAAAAGACTTTCCCCGTGCCCAACTTCCAACCCATGGCGTCCTGCACAACAAGTGAAAACCATTCCATCGTAATGTTCAGCACATGACATGTATGCCTAAAAGAGTTGCCATCTTCATTTACAGTTCGGCACTCCAGAAAATGAAACTTGCGAACGGACAGACGCTGGCGCAAGCTCAATAGCATGTGTTCACCTCATGCATTTTGTGGAAATATCACACAAAAGCTCCGGTCCGTAAAACCCTTAATTCACTTAAATAAATTGATTGCGACCTGGCATTATATTAATTTTCCCACAATTTTTTATTGCGATCATCTGCAGGATTTATGCTATGCATTTCAATTAACTATCTGCGATATTCAAGCATCACCGCAATTCCTCGAACTCTGATACAGAATGTTAGTTCATCATCGTCCAAAATGTGATCCGCCTCTGACTGGATTGAGATCTATCTTTAGTTTCCAGCACCCCTGAAACGGTGTAACGACTAGCCCATCATTCGAATTAGGATATGGACTGAACAATCAACGAATCGTGGATCAACTGTCGCCAAGGGCAAAGACAAGTTTCTCTTCTCCAAAGCGTCCAGACATGATCTGGGGCCCAACAAGTCCCCAGTTCAATGGATAACGGCGGCGCCTTTCCCGGAGGTAAAGCGGTCAGGGAGTAGAGTTGACCACCCATCCGCATCTAGTGTCAAAATTAAGAATGAGTTCAGACATACCTCCATCACCCATATGCCTTCATACCGTTCACAGGGACTTTTACCGTACTATTCATTCAAACCCCCCTCTGTTGTCGATACAAGGGGTCTACTGCAGGGGTCCCTAAGTCCCCGGTGCCAGGTTGCGCGGGCGACTACATGTTGTAACGTAGCGCCTAATATTTGTAAGTCCTATGCCACCTTTCTCGCACCCAGAATTCTAAAGTAGCTTCTAGATTTTTGGAAACCTTGTGCACTCCTGGCCTACTGGCATTCTTTCCCGCGACACTGCAAAGCGATAAACGAATACAGGCTGTCAGAAGAAGATATTAAACTAGGAAGAGTCCACACGGCCTTAACACTTCTGGAGCTTTCGCTCTGTTACTGCCCCTAGATTTTATATTTGTGACCATTTTCAATAAAATACTAACGTTGTGAGTACGTCAAATGTGCCTTTCCCCGTTATAAGCAACTCACGCTATTTTAAGTTAGCTCTGAATCTCAGCAACAATTTTACATTCTGTCATTATCGATATCTTGTAAACTGCGACATACCGCAATTATCGTACTGAAATCGTAAACGGCGGGGTTTACAGTCGATCATACTCGACTAATACGTTTAGGTCACCACTTCATACACCACAGAGAGCACAGTCTATCTCAATTACGTACATCGATCATAGTGAGACATACTCACAAATGCAGGAACGTTTTTATGTAAGTGCCTGTGACTTGTGTTTAGCCAAACCCTGGATGTCGTTGACAAATTTTTGTAAAAACCTAAACACGAAATTTAAAGAAAAACTTTCCTGTGGGAGTCCTGCTGTTCAGTGCGGACGGACAGACAAGGTCGAAGAAACGTAACAAGGCCAACAGTCGAATTAAGCAACTGTCTTGTGAACGCGCCAAGAACATTATTACGTTGCGAGTAGACTGCTGCCGACGTCTAAACAACTGCGTTGTTCGCCGTCGGACCCGCATTCACTGGTACATAATGTTAGTACTCGTATTATTACATGGGACATTTAAACTATGACTAGACTGCAGTGAATGTTGTCGACAGGTCAACAGTCATGTTCTCCAAGACCGGTATGCGCCAATGACTGACACAGAACGTTGGTACTACGCTGATGAGTATCATTAACAAGATGCGAAATGTACGGTCCGCGCACAGAATAACAGTTCGGCGCATTCGCTCTGTTTACTGGTTCCAGATTTTCAACTGGATGAATCACTAAAAGTGAACAGTCTAAACAGTCCATCAATCAAAAGTGATCAACCAAGATGAAGGATGAAAGAAGTTGGCCCCGGCCAACTTTGGTTTACTTTCGATGAATCATAGAAAGTGTCAAACATAAACAAACCTGTTACTGCGTATTCCTCCGCAACGAACAACGGGTGCTTCTCCTGTTTGCTGTCTGGTTTATTCTTCTATTTTTAGGCGCATTCGCAAAATTGCGAAAAGAGACTATTAGCTTCGCACGTCTGTCCGTCTGTCTATTGGGATACAACAACCCGGCTCCCACTGGACCAATTTTAATGAAATTTGATATTTCGACATTTTTCAAAAATCTGTTGAGGAAATTCAAATTTCATTAAAATCCGAAAGGGATAACAGGTACTTTACATGAAGACGCACGTACAATTACAGTACCTCGCTCAATTCTTCTTAAAATAAGGAATATTTCAGACAAATGTTGTAGACAAATCAAAACGCACGTTTTATGTTTAGGAACTTTTTTCCGAAAATCGAGCCGTTTATGAGGTGATGTGGAAAAATATGGTACAGCCGGAGAGGCCACAGATAACAATATAACACGGCGCACGCGCTTTGCATGCTGGATAACTAGGACTACGGACGGACACACACACACGCACGCACGCACAGAATATGTAATACTTAATGCTCTTCCACGGCAACAATGGTTACATGACCGCGCTTCAACGTTAAGCTATATGTACACTGTCTATATTGATTCTGTTTGAAAATAACGTCCTACGGTTCTCAAATGGGAAGACGACCACACACCGTTGGTGCTAGATTTTATAAAGGATTGTGGGTGCTTGTGGAACACAAAATCCGAAACCTATAGAAACAAAACAGCTCGTGAAAATGTACTCGCAGTTGCTGAGTTTTCCGGTACTCACCGTAGAGGACGTGAAATTGAAAATCAAAACAATTCGTACTAGGTACGCTGCTGAGCTAGCTAAGTTAATAAACTCAGAAAACAGTGGTGCAGGCCTACACGATATGTACGTGCCGAAATTGTTTTGTTTCAAACAAGCACATTCATTCCTGCTGGCCTTTGTATTCCACAAACCTGTGTCAACAGACGCTAATTTTATCAATAATTTTTCTACATTCGTTGACTGAACAATCGCAAACAACACTGACACCTAAAAGCACGACTTCAGTTGTCGCCATTTTGAAACAAACTATCCTGTCCAATGTTGATGAGCAATGTAAACGGAATTCGGTTCATCCACTGAGTTCATTCTGGATGATTCATCCGCGACGAGCCATCGAACACGACCAATACAACCCCGCCTTAACGTTTCTCTCTTACAGGCCCGAACAACTTGAGACTGACGACTTCACATTGGCAAATGCCAGTTTTTAGATGTGTCGTTCCACACAATAAAACTGTAAGTTGTCTCCGCATCCCAGCAAAAATTTAGCATCGATCACGCTGTTGTTAGAATGCAGAGAAAACGTACAGAACGGGTAATTTCAATGGACGGAGAAAGCTGCAAAAATTTTGTTAATAAAACTGTACCTATAAAAGAAGAGAACAAACATCCTTTTCAACGCAGTCTAAATATATGCAACACTTAGTTTTGCTTTTCGTGTGGGATTATGGGTGATGCTACGAACGCTGGAGACGCGCGCAGAAACGTATATTTGTCTTTGCGTAAGGTGTCCGTTAGGAATAGTTAATTTGGTTACTGAACTGAATAATGGCAAATAAAAAATAGACAGAAAAAAGAAAATGAAAAACTTGCGCTATGTGGGACCAATTTTCCCCTCTTTCAAATTTGACTCTTTTGTGAAATAAAGTTTCAAATACCCATGGTCAGTCTGCCCCCCCCCCCCCCAGTGTTATTAGCCAAGCTACGCTTACGGTTATACGCTTACAGACAGGCGGAAGGGCAGATGGACGGAGTTATTTTAATCGACGCTCCGCGAGAATGCGAATACACCTAAAACTAGTGTGCACTTAGAGTGAATTGCTGCCGATAGGTAAATAACAGTAAATAATAGTGCGTGAAAGGTTGGCACATACACGATCAGATCGCGAGTGGAGTGTTACCGATGGGCTATTTTTCTGCAGCGAAGACAAGAAGAGTAAGCCCACACAGCTTGTCAAGACGAGGGGAATGTTCGACGGTGTTAACGGGGACACGGGAAGGAGGGGGCATTTCACTACTGTAGTCAGTCCAGAGAAGTAAGGAGAGTGCTCTGAGTTGCCGGTTTCAACTGGCAGGAGACATGACTTGCCCATACAACCTTTTCAAAGTGGGAGTCGCGTAAGTAAAAATATCCTTCCCGAAGTTCCGGCGTCTTACTGCTACTCTCCCTCTAGCAGTACGGCAAGGAGAGCCTGAGGCTGCCACGCAAGACAGTGTGTGTGAAAAGAGTGTAGAAACGAGCAGAAGGACAAGGCTGCGTACAAAGGAGGTAACTCACGGGTCACTGGGCGAGTATTAACTGTCGTTTGAATTAACAGATACCAGGTGTTTCTGACAGAATGTGCGTACGCGTTTGCGTGCGCGCACGTGTTTGTTTGTTTGTTTGTTTGTTTGTTTGTTTGTTTGTTTGTTTGCGTGTTAAGTCGTTCTCATGTTGTTTACACTCAAACGAGTAGCTTTCACGTACACAGACTGTAGCTCTATAGTTCGAAAATCTGTCACCTGAAGGTAGAATGACTCAATTGGCGGTTTTAATAAAGAAGAGATAAAAGGAACGGAAGGTTAAAGGAAGGGAAGAAAGTGGATGAAAAAGAAATGCGAAGGCAATTATTTCCCGAAGAATTTCAGGGGGGCCTTTCTACTGGTTCAAAGGAAACTACGTAAGTTGAAGTGAAGATACAACCAACGTTAATGTTCAGTCATACCAGTACGTCTGGTGGTGCAACAGTACGCGTCCTGCGTCATGCTACTTCAATAAATCTCATGCTAACTCAAAGGTAATGTTCAGCAGCAGTTGATCACAGCTACACTGTCACTACAACCCCCCCCCCCCCGGGGGCGCAGGCGGCTGGTCTTTCTACCTGCACTTCCCTTATCTTGCACCCCCTCTCAAACAGTTTAAGGGTCATCATAAGGCCGTACGTAGTCTGATCTTCATTAGATGCTGAAAACCGAAGATGTGAAGATACTGCATCGTCGGCCGTGCCATGGCTCAGGCGGTTAGCCGCCGGCCTCCCATCGCGGAGGCCCGGGTTCGATCCCGGGTCAGTCCATGTGGGATTTGTGGTGGACAAAGTGGCACTGGGACAGGTTTTTCCCCGAGTTCTTCGGTTTTCCCCTGTCAATTTCATTCCACCGGTTCTCCATTACTAGGAAAAGGACAAAAAATAATGATCATCTTCATCATAGGGTTGCACAATAAGCCTCATGGCTGCACTGCGTCCGTAGCGTGCGGGGCCCTTCACCACTACTACTGCATCGTCCAGTGTGACGGACATTAAATCTCACCAGGCTAGGGTGCCTAAGAATCCTGTGGTTTCATCATGGAGAATGTTAGAAGTCAGCCTTTCTTTACAAAATGGCTGTTCTCAGCATTCCTCTACTATTCACCGCTCACCTCGAACCATAATTATAGAGTTTTACAACGACAAACAGGCAAAGTAGTAAGTCTGGCAGCACTTGGGATGAAGTTAGCCATGTCGTCATACGCTGTGCCATAAAAACACACCGGACGAAGAGTTACACACGTACATCATTCATTAAATACAATTATTCAATACAATTTATGAATTCAGTGCAACAAGTCTAGGTGCTGAACATATCCGGTCGAGGGAAATATTCATCAATTAATGTACGTTAAAAATAAGAATAAACAAAACATGGTTACACAAAAAACGACGAAGTCGAATAAAGGGTATAAAACAAAAGGTAAGTGAAAATAATACCTAGAATAAAAGCCAACAAAGGGAAAACAGTGCTATTAATTGCTGGTACTAGGCTAGACACGGAACTTTTTCAGTGTATTAAAAGAAACCGGATTTATACAACTACAAGCAGACCGAACCTTAAAGACGTATAGAAAAATACAGCAGCAATTAAAATCAAGCACTAACATGATTAAGGGACCGCGGTGGCGCAGTTGGTTGAGACACTACCCTACAAACCGGCCTCTAACAGAAATGAGTACCAAGAATCTTTCCTGGGGGATAAACGCGGCCGGTGCGTACGGCTGACAACCTGCCACCTACATGTGCCGATTGTCTAGAAATCTGGGAGCCTCGACCTCCTGGAACCCTAAGGGCCTGTCCAGGCCTGTAATGGGACTGCTTTACCTTTACCTTTTTACCAACATGATTAATGCACAGCAGATGAAACATATTCGTAACAACAATAAACCCAGGAACATCTAAATTAGCAGCACTGGTAAAGTTACACAAAAACGATAGACCCACGTCTATTACACTTGCTGCAAACACAAATAACCCAGCTCACAAACCTTCTGAACTAATCGCACAGCAACAGTTTAAGTGTAAGATAAACTACCACAATAAAAAAACACGGAACAGTCTATCAAACTAACCAACAGTCTTTCCAATTTAAAATTGAACACAAATTTAGACTGATGGCACCGGATACGAATAATCTGTGTCGTACATTTCGACATCCCTATAAATGGATTCATAAACACGGCACGATATTTGATTACAAATAACACAGATAGGAATGCAGAAAATATAAACTTACTGAACGCTATCTGCAATCAGATTACCTTATATTTGATGGGGCCCTTCAAACACCCACAAAACTGGTGGGAATAGGATCACCAATAACGGGGTTAATATCTGAAACTGTCCTGCAAAACTCTGAATGATGGTTTACACACCATAACACTCGAATTAAAACAACAAGCATATGCACTCGACGCGTACATGATGAGTAGGCGTAACCTCCGATATAAGAAAGACTACAGTGCATATAAGAAGAAACTATTTCAACAGGTGCGTTAAGACACTAAAATTTAATGCCACAGTCGGATGTCACAGAAACAGCCTTCCTGGATCTAAAAACAGGAAATAAAGACCATGTATATTACGATCCAAAGACACTTTTACAAAACGCAATGCTTCCGTTACCACTGCAGACAACTTATTACCAATGTTCCTTCTAAGCTGCACGGGTGCGCGGCAACGCACTAACTGAAATGTTCCCGCGCACACTGAATTGTTGCCGCGCAGCTAGAATTTTTCAGTTTTCATTGTAAATATTATTATGCACATTACAACAAACTCCTAAAATACCGCGCAGTCAACAGGTTTGCAACAATTTCCTGCTCAGAGAAGCAGCAGTTCCGAGCAGCTATAAAAAAATTAGAGGCAACGTTGCTTGTTACTCAAATTAAATCCAAGAAACACAACGATCAGCCTACAGACTTGTTACACCGAAGTACATTATTTACCTACAAGCAATTACAAAAATAGGAACGCAATTCTATAATAAAGACAGTAAGGTGACTGCTTCAAAACAATAAATCCAAAAGTTTCACAGAAAGGCAAAGAAGAAACAATGAAGCCAAATCCATGACAAGCACAATAATGACTAATAATGTAAGGGACGGGGGATGTCGACAATGTTCACTAGCGATATAAAAACACACAACTAAAAATGGCATGTACGGCTACTTAGTACAACCCAAACCCTACTGTAAACAAAACTGAGTTCCCTAAATAAGCCAGGCCGACATAAAGGCTACAAATTAATTCTTCTGGGCCGTCAAAGCCACACAAAAATCAAGTACTCAGCATTTTGGAAGTCTGAAACCGGAAGTCATATAAGCATACAGTTGGCCTCATAATTAAAATCATTCTAATTTCCCATTGTATTTCTTCGTACGAGGCTTTTCTCTACCTTCAGTAAATTAGAGTTGTTTGTCATACACATATTAAGCAAAGACACGAGTGTGTTTCATTTAAATAAAATCGTGGATTGTGATTACTTTTCCGAGCTGCGTAACTGGGTTCAACGGCAACAAGAGGGTGGAAACTGTACTTGGCTTGGACGTCCACGCTAGCTGGTAGACAAATGGGCAGAGACCAGCGCCAATGCGAATTTAAACTGAGCCAGTTCGAGCGATGGTTTCAGCAAGCTTGCCCCCCACCCCCTGCGGAGCTATGTTGTGTGCAGTTATGTTATGCAACTAATATATGTTTCCGAAGTTTGACTTATATGTGAGGCCAAAGTGTGAGGGAAAAAGGTATTTCTGTATTCCCCCCTCCCCCGGTGATTTGTGATTTCCTGGCATTCTGATTTAAAGATTTAAAGTTTCCGACAATTTCGCATGCAAACATCACACCGTACGAGTGATTTTCGTTTCTTAAAAGATGGCAATTACGCAAAACATCAATTAATATGCTACCACTCCACAATTGCATTCACCTGGCAAAGACTCGAAACATATATCGAAACATAACTTTCAGAGGAAGCAACTTCGCCGTTCATCGGCCTTAATATTACCTTCACTGCGTGTTTTGTTTGCTGCTACTTGCTGCCTGCGATGGACATCGGTACCGTTGTTATTTATCTAACAGACTTGGAGTGGGTTCTCTGTGTTGGTGTCACCCTGTGCATACACGTACTCTCTTTCCCCTTTTACCTTTGAAAGTGCAGCTGCAAGTTACACCCTTAGTAGGAGGGTCGCGGTGTTTGAACATCGCTTCGTATCATTCGCAAACCTACTATAACATAACTGATCGGCGTATCAGGCTCCAGTCATTCCCCCTTTACTCTCATTACTACGCCTAGCCGCCACACACACGTTCGCGAGAGAGCCATCGCTGTCGTTATGAACAACGGATTAACTGCTACCGCTGCAGGTGGACGGCACAGGCCCCACGGCAAAAGCATTAAGTTACAAGACGGTGAGGGCACCTGTTCAGTGCAGATTCAAAGGAATGTAGACCTAACACAGCAACCTATTCGTTCAAAACATTAAACATTCAACATTAAAACTCCCAAACACAAAATTAACAATCATAAATGACAATGCTGCAATGTTAAAGGTATTAAAAGTATTAACAACAGGCCATTCCAGGCGTTGCAGCTGACAAAAATTGTACGGACCATGCACACAAACATCTGCATGAATAACATACAAAGATCTCGTCCTGGTAGAGGGTATATTGTGCGTAGTGTGGAGTGGTGAGGTATACTGAGTATCGTATGACCCCGTAAAGATGGCATCTTGGTGCTGAAGCAGGTACGGGTTTTTAATATAACTTCATTTCTTGCTTTCTTTCTTTCTTAGTCCTTCCCTCTTCTACCTACCTGCTCACAGTAGGTGTCGAGGGTTTTTGTAATTTCATTTGATGACACTCAGGCACACAGTAGGTAGGACTTCTCTGGACGAGGGATCGGCCCGTCGCAGAGACCTCTACCTGACGACACAAACACTGTACAAGACAAACAATCATGCCCCCAGTCGGATTCGAACCCACGATCCCCGCAAACGCTCGGCCGCAGACCTACGCCTTTGACCGCGCGGCCACTGGAATCGACCTTAATATAACTTACGCATGTATTTTATCCAGCGCATGAAGTCGCTGTTGTAATGACTGATTACAACCCTGGTATTTAGTTACATGACTAAACGCAATGCGAATTACTGACTACTAATTCATATTATAAATTGTTTATGGCCAAAGAAGCAGATTAGCAACTGTTTTCCAATCCACTGTACTCTCATTGTAGCTGAGAACGCGAAGTGTAAAGCCTGTCGACTGGAACACGAGGAAGACGAGTTTTCTGCCAGTGGCAGGTAAAAGAACTGGGCACCACTCTTGCAGTTGAACACACATCCCGGCGGCTTTACTTCGCGCTGCGTCTAACTCTCCCATTCCGGTCTATTCTGTCTCCCACTCACGATACAACTCGTCTTTGTAGTGTTGCCCTACGAAGTACCCTTCCTCCTTCCCGTCCCGCCACACCAAACGACGGGGTCCACGTTATCTACTTTTTCTCCCTTGTCCTTCCTTTGTCTTCTTCTCCGTTTCTGTTTCCGACCGACTGCTTGCTTGCCTTCGCGTTACTTCATCCAACGAAGTGAGCATAGCACTGCTACCTCAGAATTTGTGCTGCCTGTGTCGCTTGGTAACGGAGTATATTGATTGCTGCGGTTAACGAATTTTTCCGATTGCGCTACGGTAACACACTGCACTGCCGTGCTGTTTGGAAACAAAACGTAAACTGTCTGTGCTGAGGTAAGGGATTATACTGTATTACGGATTGGAACCGCACTACTGTATTGTCGTAACGAATTACGTAGCTGTGTGTGTTACTGCTGTTAATTACACTAACCATGCGTCGTCAGACGTTATGCTGGTCTGGTAATGGTGTGTACTGGCAGTGCTACGGTAACAAATGATAATGATATGTTGTGGTAATGAATTACTGAGTTACATGATAACAAACTACAGTACACTGACTTACCACGTTAATTATACTGCCTGTATTGTTAGGGATTATAAATACTGAATGCGCTGTAATAACGAATTATACTGACTGCACTGTGGTAATAAATTATACTGTGTTGCTCAATACAGATCACAGTTAATGTCTCTGTCACCCGGTAGTAAAATATACAGGCCGTCAACTTTATCGTGTCTGGCGCGTTACAAGGTTATACCGAGATTTTTCATGATGTTCCTCTGTCAATGCAGACGAATGCCCGGACAGTACCTCGAAACAGGAAATGATTACTTTGATCGAATTCTTTATCTACTCCCCATACCCGCAACACAGGGAGTATAAATTCGTTTGCACAGTATAATCGGCATCATACATTACCAGACATTACAGGCAGTGGACCTATAATTGGTTTCGAGTAACAGTCGATGTAATTCCTCACCACACCATAGCATAATTCCTTACAAGAGCACGGTTAGTGTAATTAAATACAGTAACACACACACACACACACACAGGCAACGCAATTCATTACTGCAATACACTAGGGCGAGTCCATTCCGTAACACGGTATAACCCCTTACCGTAGCACAGACAGCATACATTTTGTTTCCAAATGACACAGGCAGTGCAGTTTCTAATACTGTCGATACACGATCTTTACGGGTTTAATCTTATATTGCCTAACACACGTTTAACGTAAAACTACAGCTCAAATATATATCATATGCAAACCATCAGTTAGAGAAACACTCTGTGAGCGAAGAACGTGTTGGAAATGTCATAAACACAACCATCTTTCACGAATCGCTTATATCAACCAAGAATCGATTGTTTACTGGTGCCGCATTCATCTTCAAGAGCTGAGAAATCTTTCTTCATCCTACGTTCCGCTGAGTACAAGGTAAAGGTAAAATTAAGTCGTCCCTGTACACGCCACAAACGCATGCAGGGTGAGTGGAGGTATAACTCTGTGTATTTTTGATCTTGGTTCTTAATGGAGGTGAGTGGTTAGCTTCACGCGTTGGTCGCTTCACACCCGGGATAAGATCCCGCGTAACCATCGAACAGGGGAACTGGTCTCCAGAGCCTGTTTAGACGCACCGAAGAAGAGATGAATATCTTCTCCTTGCCAGGAATCGAACCACGGTTCTTCGATCCGTACCGCCCGTAGCCTAGTCATTATACGAACTGCGGTATCCCATATACAGGCTCCGTATGCTCCGCAGAGTAGCAGGGTTATTTATTCCAGACGTTTCGAGGGAACGTACCATCCTCATCACCAAGTGCTGAGGAATCCTGGAAGAACTAAACTCCTCCCCCCTTCCCAGGACTCATCAACTCTTGAGGATGAAGGCGGTACGTTCCTTTGAAACATCGGGAATCAATAACCTTTCTACTCAGCGTAACAAGCCCAAGGAACTGAAACCTCAACACCAATGCTGCAGCAACCACAAATTTCGCGTATTTTTATTTGATTCTTGTCACTCCCCTCCCCTCGGAAAGAAATCATAACTTTGCTACCCTTGCTTAGATTCCCTATAAATATTGCAGTATGGCTTGAAATTCTTTGCTCCCTAATAAATAAAATGCCCAGGATTAACACCCATTACACGAACACTTACATTAAAATGCAGGTCAGTTCTGAGTCTAGTTTGGATTTTCCGGGCACTAAAACTTACCAACTATAACACAAAGGAGGAGGTGCAGATATTGGATGCGAAAGGAAGATTCCAGAGCAGACGTTGTGATGAAACATTGATTAAACGATAAAGGCTCACATAAACTACGCAGGTCCAACAGAAAGGTTAAAAACAGCAAATTGAGCTCTTTTGCAACGAGAGCCGTTGCATGAAGAAAGGCCAAATTATTATTACGAGATTCGCAAAAGAGAAATAAATTCAAGCTACTCTCTTGTAACAAAAAAATACAGTACACGTTCTCTGGCTGTTGCTGCAAAACGGGCATACGGTAGCTAATTACGTAACGTAACCAAGCATCACTTCATAAAGGTGTATGGGGGCTGGGAATTTCGGAACTAGACTGATGTGACTGTCAACATGACTCCATTAGCATGCTGCCATTAGCATCAAAAACAGAGGCCGACACCAACAGCGATCTGTACGCAGTTTCCAAACAGAAGTCATACGAAACCATCACAGCCGGTTACATGACTGAATTAGTCATTCAAACATGGCACGATACAGTTACGATTGTCTAATTTCTAAAATTTCAAGATACAACATTTTTAATCGACTACCACTTGCGAGTGGGCCGGGATAGCTCAGTCGGTATAGCGACTCGCTACGGGATGGACGGTCTGGTGATTGCATTCCGGGGGCGGCGAGATTCTCCGCACCCGTCCAGACTGGCCCTGGGGCCCACCCAGCCTCCTGTACAATGGGTACCGGGTCTTTCCGGGAGGTAAAGTGGCCAGGGCGTGGGGACAGCCACCCCACCCCTTCCAGTACCGAGGCTAACGAAAGGGTGGAGCTATACCTCTATTCTTCTTTGGGCCTTAGGCCTGTATAGGGATCCCTTTGCCTTTACATACCATTTGCGAGTGCAATGAACCCTTAAACTAATGAGTTACCGTACGTACCAACTTTGTCCTGGGCAGCCAGACTGCGAAATCTGTATAAACACTACGCTAGGGGACGGACGATCGAGGAAACGTGGTTCGATTGCTGGCAAGGAGAAAAGACTTGCGTCGTCTTCAAAGCGTCCAGACCGGCACTACAGACCTACAAGCCCCTTGTTCAATGCGTTCCAGGGCTCTTACCCCGGCAGCGAAGCGAGCAAAGCGTGAAGCTAACCACTCATCTTCACCTAGCGCGAAGATAAAGAATGAGCGGAGTTAAACCTCCACCCCCCCCCCATAAGCCTAGATAACGTGGTGCTTCATCACTGGTACCGAGACGAACTACCGTTTCCTTACCAACGTCCTTCTGACCTTACAACCCGATCTGAGTCTAGCCACCTCCAGAACTCCCTCTCCAATTCCTTCCACCGCCAAAACGTTGCAAGTCTTCATTACTTTTTTGTGCGTCTCTGCCTTAGTTTTTGTTTACTCTCGCCTCTTCTTATTTTCGGCTCAGTAGAAGCGACAAGTAGCCTGCGTTTTGAATAAGAACTCATGTAGTCTGACGAGGTATTAGGATAATTGCTAACAGCGCTAATCAGCCTCCACGGTCACGTGCCTTGAGGTCACTTCCCCTCCTGAGCAGTAGGCGCTTACCCAGTTCCAATGCCTGATGGGTTATAACGGTACTATTGTTAACTCGGTTTTTCCCAGTCTCTCCAGGAGCTGTCTTAATTATTTCAAGTTAGACGAGAGCTATCACTCACTCTCGCATACCGTTAAACGCAAAACAACTGTCACAATTTGTGCAACGTCGTGAAACAACCACAGCTGAACAGAACAATAGCTAATTCAAATCTCTTCTCAATTCAACATGCCTTATTATATTACACTAAATTCAACACCATATACCGCTGCAGTTGAAACATCGTCGTTAAATAACCAAAGGCCCAATTAGACACCCTCATCCATTCAGCGACTTATGAATGGAAATTTTTGGTGCCTTTATACCCACATTCATTCACGAGACACTTGAGCATGTGTAATCTAAGTATCACGTTGAATAACCTCCTTCGTCAGCATTCTACTTCTAAACAGCGAAATTCGCACGAATTATTAATTAGTTACCGAAAGTTTCCCATTACAGACTAACCCGTTAAGGGTATTCTGGATTTTATACTTAGTGTCCGATTCACATAATTAAATATCGATCTTAAAATATTTTGTACATCTTCTTATTCCGTTGTACCCTACTAAGATTGTTGTCTATGGCAAAGCAAAACTATTCCAAATGTAAGAAGTCAAAACAAGAAAGACTGCTCATCAGTCTACCTGTTACATAACCCGAAGTACCTTACAAATTATCCCTTACATATGAAGCAGAACTGACTGAACTGGTATTTTTCGTTTTCCCTTAGGAAAAAACCCTCATTTCGGTAGGACTTTAACAATCTGAAACAAAAGTGAGTAAAAATAGAACGCCTGGTTTGTCGGGAGTATGCGTGGTTGATGGATGAACGCACAGTCCCTTCAAATCCAATGCCTCAGGAGGAAGTCCGTTTTTTTGGGAGACGCTGTCTTCTGAACACGAGGATGGAATTACATGAAAAAAGGCATTTCGTTTCCTAATCACAAGTATTTTCTTCGTTTCGTGTCTACCTTCCTCCTCATGTCCTTTATGTTATATTCCTATTCCCTACCGTTTTCACACTGTTACTCTTCAACACTATTCCTCTTCACCTTACAGTCCTAATTCTACACCTCTTTATCCTCATAATGTTCCTCCTCTTCTCCTACCGCTTGCTCCCCTGTGCCTTATTGCCTTCGCTTTCAAATCCCCTGCTGCTAGACGCCTTACAGCCACAGTCCCCAAACCCACCAGCACGCCGATTTCTAGTGGTCACACAGACCAACTGACCACATAGAAGTGCCCTTCACCAAGAATGCCATCAAGTGCAGTTTTCATCCAGAACCTCCAGTCCATGTATTTCAGTACATCTCACTGAAGCTGCAGCGAATGATGCTGATCCGCGAGTCAGATATCAAGACGTGGCTGATCAGGTTACCTACATCTTATCGTCGTGGCACGTGTCGTCATCTTTATCAAGACAGACGCGAAAAGTCGCTTCCTATGAAATCAAAGTTTTCTCCCATCTTCCCGGACGTCCAATATCCGCATAGCAAGTGGGTTGACAGGTCACAGCTTATCGAACGGCTGTCCTTGGATCCACTCGTAACAGACAATTTGCCAATTATTTTCCGACATTCAGTTCTTTCCTACGCATTAAATTTATTCCGTCATTAATGCGCGAACTAACTTCTGGACGGCCCGTTTAATAGCGGTCGAATACACGTAATTTGGTTATCACTTCAAGCTTGGGACTACTGCATGAACTGGTTCAACTTTCAAGAAATTACCTTAGCAACGACCAGTCGGTTACCAGAACAGGAACTCAGTTCCGGGGAGACGTGAAAAACCTGGGACACCTTTTCTTCACAGGTAAAGATATGGGGTCAGTCTTGTACAAGCCTTAGCAGGAAACACCGCTACAAATATCGTGTCGCTGGAACCCTGTCAATTATTATAATCGTTCAAGCAAGACAACCCCGGACGAAGAACTACTGTAACTTCTAAACATCAAAACTAAGGACCAGTCATTGTAGAAAAATAGAAAGGCGTCAGATATTGCGAGACACTGCAAAAGCAGCAGGATGAGGCATGCGGTGCATGTTACAAGACTGATTCTGTCTACGTTCTTCAGTCAGACTTGCAGAAAATCAGTAAAACTAGCAGAAGAGTAAAACAATGCTCTCAGAATGTTCCCAGGCTGCACTCGTCGTTCTGCTTAGGGCATTATGAACCCCAGAAGTTGCAAAGGGCAACAAGTCTCTAGATTTAAGCGAATGGATAAACAGTAAAAAAGTTTGTTTTATTCAAAATTTGAACACGAAATTTTTACATAAAAATTCTGAAAGGTTCGCCGTGTACTTTGGGAGAAGGGTATCAACCTCTGAGAGTAACCTTACGAACTCTGTCTTTAAGGCTGACGAGAGCATGAGGCATGTTCTTCTGTCCTAATGAAGACAGCAGCCTCCTCCCAAATACATGGAGTCACATCCCCGAAGACTGTAATGCTGATAGGAATACTCACTGCCGTCATAACCTACAATCTCACACATCCGACTCAAAAGCTTACTTACATTTGAGAGGGATTTCTGAGACGCACACAATAGCAATGCGGAGCGTAAAAACTTTCTCACCACCTGCTTATAGACAAATGGCTGGCTGCAGGACCTAAGCATATAAAAATGCCTTCTAACGAGCAGCCCTGCACTTGAAGACAAAACTCTCGAGCAGGATCTCTAGTTGTGATGCAGCTTTACTAATAATGTTCTGATTTAATGACAAAAACAAATACAGCCGGGGGCCGAGTGGCCAGGTACGTCAGTTTCTTTCATGTCTGTTACCAGGGCCTGAGCAATGCTCACTAGGCTGGGTGTTCTGCGGAATGACCCAATAATTCAAGTTTCGTCAACCAAACTGATACAATCCACTTTCAGCAGTAGCCTATGCCCAGGACCATACCCAATCGTAAACAGATGGTCATAAGAAACAACTGACACACACTGCTGAAATATGCGGCACCATAAATAAAGAAAGACAATCATACGAGTTACTACGGTGTGTCAGAAATTTACACTGTCCGATATCTTTGCCACCCCCCGTGGACCCTAGCAACCTGTTTATGTAACAACACTAATGCCCTAGTCATTCTGAACCTAAAGATGGAGATAGCGTAATCCTCCGAGACGTTGGGATCCACCGACAAGACTAAAGGCCTAGCAACCATGAAGACAATAATCTGAATTCCTCTGGCCTGTATGTGTCAGGTGTGGTCACACGCTGCAAGCAATGTAACAGAATGGAATGTGTATGTAACTGCAATAAATAAATTTATTTCTATCAGCTGCATTTCTTACATAACGACATATGACGGGATTATTGATTCACTACGAAGAATGTTGAGAGGCAGCGATCATGGCATATTTAAGGTACTACAACCGAAACTCTCTGGAAGGGACTGCCGGAATTAAAAAAATGTGTATTAACACAGGTCTCTGGGCAGTGATCTGAAACCGGGTTTCCCAAACAAATAGGAGGATCACTGTAATGCTAGGCGGCTCAGATACCATGTGGTCCCTTAGCACCTTCATCTGAAAACAGATGAACCGAAGCATTCATTCAGCAAACTATCTACCAACTTTCAAAAGCAGCCAGGGCTTCCTCTTCTAGCATTCGGCTGAAATTCAAGTCCAGACGATTACTCAAGCTATTCAATTATTCGCAAGAGGAAACTTCTGAAACACTTTTAGGCCTAATTAAATATAAAGATCTGTCAAAAACAAAAAACACCACATCAAAACACTACACAGCTGCAAACTGCTACCACCACTATCATTATATGAAGCCGGTAGTAACCACGTACCATATCTGTGCTAGTATCCGGCTACTATTTCAGACGTGGCCAATATTTAGTCCACTATTTTGGTGTCAGTACCCGACCACTGCTTAAAACTGGCACGCTATTTACAATTTAGGTACTAAGATCCGGCTACGTTCAAGCTCAGAATCTTTTTTGACTCCCGCGATTATTGTAACAGTTACGGCTGGCCGTATACATTTCCCCACTCTAAACTGGAAAATGATTTTTCTTGTGCCTCACATCACAGCAAATATCAGGCAAGTTAGCATTCAGACAGGTTCCTAACTTACAGTAGCACTTAAAGCAGTAAGTGCACCTAAGTAGTGTTCACAAATTTAATTATTTCCTCAAAGAAAACACAATGCGTCTCCATTGCAGAGACCAATCGGCTGATGCTGTTATGGAAATAACTGCCGTTTATTATGAGAAGCAGGCGGAACACATAAACACCTTGCGTGTAAAATGCACGGTATTTTAATATTAATACCAGACACTGTCGCACCCAAGGGAGGGGCTGCCGGGCTGCACCCCTCCTCTCCACAAGGCGAAATTTAGAAAATACAGACTTTGTAAACACGATCTTATCAAAGGTTGTAGGCTATTTACCCTTCAGCCTAAATCAGCCACTGAAATCGGCTGATGATCAGTACGTTGGAATACTGAAAAATATAAATAAAACTTACAAATATGTAGATTATTTTCTTTTTCAGTTAGTTTTAATTTTCCCTGTAATCTAACCAGATGTCGGCTTGGAGTTTCTGAAATTATTTTCGTAAGGCAGTTTTTAAAATCAGACATAAATTATCTACAGCCTCAGGGTCAGTCCCCCCCCGCCCCCCAAAGGAAAATTCTGGGTGCGCCCATGATACTAGATGTGTCAAGCCCCCACTTTTGGTTGCCAGAACTGCTCACGTTACATGGATAAATAATACCGACTGTTGCATGACTTTGTGTCAGTACCCCCGGAACTTATTACTGATGCCTTCCCCAGTAAAAATGCCATACACGTGTGTGTGTGTGTGTGTGTGTGTGTCAAATGTCAGTGGTAATGGAGGTATGGGTTCAAAAATGATTTACTCGTAACTAAAGTAGCTTCAATACCACATAAACATGTCCGTGCTTCCTCGCGCATGCGCACCGAAGTTGAATTTCAAATAACGTCTTGTTACGCCAAGGTCACCAGACCCCGGCTTATTACATTTCCGCGTGTGGGGTCACACGAAAGAAATATCGCATGAATCCAGCATGGACAAAATTACTTCGTCGAATTTTTTATGCTGCAATCTTAGTAAATGACCTTGCAGTTCCCGGCACGGTTACACAGGTAACAGAAAAACGAGTAAGAATGTGTATGCAGGTTTTTGGTGACCACTGCGAACATTCAGTGTAAAGCGAACTGAACAGTGTAATCGTGTAAACCGCTTCGTTACGCGTAGATCATTCCTGAGCTTCAAACACCCACATCGGACAATATTTATATATTTGTGACTGGAGCAGAATTTAGTTAAAAGTCCCTTAAGTACCTATTGACACAAGCCACGAAACACCGACAGAACTTGAAATGCACAGAAAGTCAGTGTTGTTCGTGTATGTAGTTCATATAAAATGCCAAACGCCGCCACACACCATACAGTAAAATTTGAAATTTTCGACTGCAATCAAAGGAAATTCTGACATTTGGTAGTCAAGGATGAAACAGGTGGTGCTACACAACCACTGTGCTTAAAGGGGTTATGAAACAGAAATGGCGAAAATTATTTTTGGCTACGTGCTAATTCCAATACAAAACGGCAGCTGCGAAATTTAAATGTCAGGTAATGTCGCTATGCCGTTTATACACTGAAAGACAGCGAACCCAACGGAGCCTGGCGGTGAGACGAGCGTAATGAGGAGTGCGTGGGGAGGAAGGAGAACACTGGCTACTACAAAACAGTATGACGGGAAACCAAGTGAGATAGAGATAATTTTACGAATGATGAAACGAGACAGGAAGATCGTAAGAGATAAATAAAGGAAAAGAGCGTGTACAAATAAAGAGGGAGAATGGCGAATTCTAGATACAGAAGAAGAAAGACATTTAGACGTGAGTCAAGTCAAGGCAAGGCTCAGATTCAAGAAGGAAATACAAAACGCTGTGCTTATATTCAAATCTTCTGTACGCTCCGTCCTTCCATTCTGTATTAAATTTCTTCTATGAAAACTACTGCAATGTCGGTCGAAAATTCAGACAGACAGTTTCACAATTTCCATTTATAGCTACGGTATACAATGATCCACCATTACACAGGGGCACTTTATATCATGATTTCACCCAAGTAAGCAACTGTAACTTTTTTTTCGACAGAGATCGGGACGGCAATACCGCCTGAAGCACAACACCGGAGTGCAGTAATGTAAAAACAAAACTGTCCTTCTACTTCAATAAGTACCATACCATAAAGACACATGGGGCAGTGGAAACGTAGCTCCACGCATTCTCAACCCCATCACTAGATGGGAATGGTCACCTTCACCACGCCCGGACCGCTTTACCCAAGAGTAAAGAGCCCCCGCTACCCACCAGACAAAAGGCTGGGTGGGCCGCAGAGGTGGTATGAACGCTTTGGAAATATTTTTCTCCCTCAGGGTCGGTTCTGTGTCCTCGGTCGCCCAAGCCGTAAACCAGTTACTATACCGACTGACCCAGGTATTCCGGCTGATCCACCACCATCAGTATCCGCTTTATATATACCTAAAAACGTTTTATGAAGATTGTAACTGCGATTCAGTTTGATTTCTGGAAAAAGACAGCTCTGACTATACCACAGCAGACCGTCATAAAGAACTAATTATGTTGTAAGGAGACGAACATGACCGCTGTTTTCAACAAGATGGAGTTACCGAACACTCAGCAAATTCTGCGTTAATACTGTGATCGCATTATTCTTGTGTTTTTGAGAAAAACATAAGTATACAATCCCCACACACATTACAAGAACTGAAAATATTCATCCGTGCATTTCAAGCACCACTGCAGAAACTCCTCAACAGGCTGCATGAAACAAAACTTAAAGGAGTGTATGCAAGCATTCCTGGCCGTGAGGGACATTTCCAAAACGTAATACAACACTGTATTTGTTTTCTGATGCTAATGTACTTTTTGACAAATACAGCATGTTTCAAAAAATGGGTGGCGTGAATTTTGAGTCAACGTCTATGTATGTGCGTGCGTACACTTATGTATATAATATTTCGCTACACCCACAGGCTTCACCGATACGCTTTCTACGTACATTATGTACGACGCTCCAACTGCACGCCTTACACGGGACCGAAAGACAGGCTATTAGACGATGCACATTTTTTATTAGCAAAGCTGCAGTCTCGATCCATTTGAAGATAGATTTCCGGCATTCGCCTGGAGACAGAACGTCAAGACATAAGCTAACTCGACTGCTATTCGAGCCTAGTATCATCAGAATATAAATCTAGAGTCCTATAGCTACACCAGTCTGATCAGTTCCTAAATTTTATTTCATGAAAGACATGGAACTGAGAGATGAAATGACAAAAATACAAAAAGAAAAATACCGTATATACGAAGCAAACAGACAACGTTTCATCTATTTTTTTTTACAGTAGAGCAGACCCGCTACTACTCTCGGCAGAAAATTTTTACACAAGCTGACGACTGAGCGGCACTTCAAAAGCTTTATTGTAATGCGCATAAGACAATTCCAGCTGCGCGGTAACAAATCAGCGTGCGCAAGAGCATTTCAGTTACGGCGCGGCCGCGCACCCGCGCAGCTGAGAGGGAACCAAAGATTTGAGACAGGAGTCGAGTCAAAGTATATATTCGCACATCAACAAGACATATGGGCTTAAAAGTCGTTTAATACGTGGGAAGATCTTTACGCCTCTCTGTTTGTTAGCCAGTGCCGTACCGTAGATGTGAGAAGATAAGCACATTCGTAAATCGTAACCACAAGGTACTTAATCAACAACTAAGCAATTAGGATCAATATATTGCACATTATGGAATAAATGTCGATTACGATGTCATAAAATGCAGCAAACAAATGCCATTTGATGAGAAATAAGGATTTTTAGAATCACATAAACCAGAACAAAGGATCTGATCTTTATTTTCGTCAGTTCACGTAATGCTTACTGTGCTTACTGGGGTCACAAATGAGAATGAAAGTCGACCAACATTTCGAAGGACCTTCTTCTTCGTCTTCCCAAAAGGCCCGTCGACAGAAGCTCCGGATGCACCGCAGCCTGAGGTTTACTGTGCAGTTCGGAGGACCTTGAAAACGGAAGGAGAAGGTTCCTTCGAAACGGCTCTGTCTGTCTACTACACTACATGCCAACGCACCCCAAACGTCAGAAAGCTCTATGTCTGCAAACATTTTAACAACCAGTGGCAATACAATGTTGCCTTTCAGCATGCATTTAGAATTAGAAGGCCGTACCTATGTATTATATTAACTGAAAACTTATTGGAAAGGAAACATTTTAAGCCCACTAAAATTTAACACGCTTTTACGCAAACTCCACTATGTTACAAGCACTCTCCGTTGGAAGGGAATACTTAGAGTCCATAGGATTACCCTTAGCGATTTCTGCCCATTTTCCCTTCTTAAGGCGACCACTCGCTCTCTGCGAGTGAATGCCCCCTTTCAATATCTGAAACAACTGACCGATATTCACGAAATGTCGCATGCACGTCACATCAATGGATGCCACCACTACCTCAAACGTTATAATCTCCTGCAATCAGCAACAAGTTGACGGATTAGCAAAACTCTGAGTGGCGGCGACACAAGTGCTGCTTAATATACGCTAAAAAAGATACATAAGCAACTTTGTTCACTGCAAATTTTTGTAGTAAGTAAATTAACATGCAGGATGGCTGGGCATGCAACTCGGAGGCAGGCAATAGAAACATACACAATTGGTGAGAAAACCTCTTGGGAACTTCCTGTACGGAGATTGAGAAGGAGTTGGGAGGATATCACGAAGAAGGTCGTTAGGTGTACAGGTTGTGAGGATGGGAAGCAGATGGAACGCATAGTCTTCACGGTGCACTCCTCACTTTGGTAAACTTGAGGTATCGAGTTTTATAGCACGAAAACTACTTAAAAGCGCTTGTAAGAGCAATGAAAATAATATGAACCATGAGTTCAGTTAATACCGTTAGTGTCCGAAAAGTTGCCGCGCTGGCAGAAAGTATGCGCAGAAGACAACATTTCAATCTATCCATTTTCACACATAACAAAGTCCGACTGACTACCTTGTTTCACGATTAGCTGCGCCGACAGCGGTACTAAAGGTTACTGACACTTGACACAGTTCCCTTCAAGGTGCGTAGTTAAGAAGGCAGAAGAACAACGATGGTATGTTTAATGTACGTCACTACAGAGTTCCCTTACACAGAAGCAACGAACAGCAGAAACCCTCGTCATCAACACACGTAAGCGAACTGCAATGACACCATCTTATTATTCTGCGTGTAAAGCCGTGCGGCCAGTTCATAAGACGAAGAAACGCCTTCTGTCCCTCTTCATAACACCATGCAAGTGTTTTCCTACTGTAGTGCGGTAACGAATGGCTTTTTAAAAATGTATGTCCTTCACATGAGCAAAGTTTTCTTTTGCGATAATTGCCACTTACACGACAGCCAGATTCATCCCTGTGGCTGATACTGCAAACAGTAGCCTGTTTAATGGTTAATAACGAATGCCACATAAACTGTACACAGTTTTAACACGATGCCACTGAGATCAGTTCACACCATACTAGTATTTTGCAACTCAAGCTCCAAATAAAAGACAATTACCATTCACACCAGGACTGTGGAGTAGGTACACAAAATCTCCGACTCCGACTCCCCTATATAAAGTTCACTATGTATTAATAATAGTAAACCTACTAAAATGGTAAATGGTATCATACGACATTTCATCACAACCACGTGAATCATCAGGCTACTTTTTAGACTATGACCTATATTCAAGTATAAGTCTAATGGTTATTGTATCTAGTACCTATATAAGATTTTGTATCGAGGTCGGAGTCGGTATATTTTTACCGACTCCGACTCCACAGTCCTGATGCACACTTCGTCATTATTAAAATTTTTAATTTGACGATCAAAATGCTGACGCCCTGCCAGACAAGGGAGTCCAATCACGTGGTGACTCGGCCACGGGCTGGAGAACCTAACAAGTGGAGATCGATTCCCGTCAGAAGCAGATACCTTTCCCTTCGCCACCGAGTCCAGTCTTCTTGCGATATCCAAACAACTTCTTAACCAAATGATCGAGGGGTTCTATCTCCGACGGTAAAGCAGAAGGCCTGCACCTTACCACTCACCTTCATCTGGTGTCAAAAGCGAAGACAAAGCTATACCGCCACTCATCACATGCTGTCTTCGTGTCATGGCGCTTAATTAAGTACAAGGAAGACTTTACCTTTTGCCCTAAACCTGATTACAATTATACGGATAGCTTTAAAGTGACAACACATTCCTTGCTGTATCAGCCATTATCTCTTCCTCCACTACGAGAAATACTTTAGCTCTTTATTTTGATTTTGATTTGTACTGTTCTGCACCTAAACGTTACGTACATGCCACACCACTGCTGCATGACTGTACTGCACGAAATAACGTTATGTTCTGGCAAGAAACATATTCCTTTTAAGCTAAACAAAATCAGCCTCTTCCTAACAGTGGTCATTGCATCATCGGGCATTCATTTCATCTGTATGTTGTGTTTTTAAACACTGGCTTCTTACGAAACCTGCATAAATGAAATCAATACGCGAACATACAGCGTAGCTGAACGATACTCAATTTCCACCACGAAAAAACATAGGCAGAATTCAGAACACAACCATTCTACAAAATTTTAGCATTCGTCACTGAACGTCACTGCTGCCCACGTCGCTTAAGTCCCATCTGACCACCATGTCAGGTACGCCGGATGTTCGTGCGTGCGCGCGCGCGGGCGTGTGTAACATGCGCCTATCTAAAAATTATCAAGCCAAAACAGACACTATGATTATAACAAACAGAGCAACGTGGTAACGTCTTAGGTCGACAAAACCTCGTTCACGAAAAATGTATATTTGTTATATGTCACGAAGGTGTTAAGTGACAAGCGAGCACCCACGCACACACATTCAGAGTATATATCAGTCCATAACATATTTGCCTTTAAAAGAATTGCAAAATGTTAATTCTTTAGCCATAAGTATCGAACATTGTACAGTACCTGCAAAAGCAGGTCAGCTCCCCAGACATCAGCTGGCGATTTTCCATCAAGTTCACTTACCTGCAAAGAAAGAAACATGTGATTACCAGGACTGACCATGCACATTACAGGCAAGAGGAACAGGTTAACACGCAAATTCTGGATTATCTATGTTACAGATACAGGCCTGTACTGGATTATAGGGCCTGGTGAAGTAAAAAACTGCAGGCTGCAGGTTAACCGAACTTTAGATTTGCTGTACAAACTAGCAGGCAACACTATACGGAGTTTAATCTCGACCACACACGTTTTCACAATCCAGAACATTAATTTAGGTTGCAGTCGATCCCAGTGGCCGCGCGGTCTAATGCGTAGGCCTTCGGCCGAGCGCTTGCTGAGATCGTGGGTTCGAATACCACGGGGGGCACGGAGGTTTGTCTCTTGTACAGTGTTTGTGTTGTGAGGTAGAGGTCTCTGCGACGAGACGATCCCTCGTCCGGAGGAGTCCTACCAACTGTGGTGTGTGTTTGAGTGTGATCAAATGAAATCACA
>BLKM01000292.1:135000-141853 GCA_013340265.1 Coptotermes formosanus
AATACTGCAGAAAACTAAATTTGCAACTTTTGTACACAGTAGACATGGTGTGAAAGAGTAACAACATTGTGCATTTTGTTGGTCTGAAGGATTTAACATAATTCTAAGGAATCGAGCTCTCTTTCCCGGAAAATTGACACATATTTTGTATTTACACTTACACAAATCTACAATTTTGCATTTTTATATTTATTATATGAACATGATACGTCGAAACATACGCGGCTAATGTTAACGTGACAAGTTTTGTTTAGGAATAACAGTTATATCTTACGGTGTGCCAGTGCTATACATCGATACTGGTGTTCGAACATCAGTTCCTTCAGCTACTATCAGCTGTTTTGACAGCTGTTAAAAGCAGGTCAATGAAGGCAAGCGAACAGCTAGCTACAAAGGTATCAACCGCAAATGGTTGCAGTGCCATTCTCTTTCACCTTACATGAGAAGAGCAGTTATAACCGTCGCAGTCAGCCGCAGAGCAAACCGGTCAACAGCCTCAATCACACCCATTTAAGTATGCAGTCAGTATTATGGCGCTGTTGCGAATTAGCAACTTGAAGCGATCGGTGTTATGTAACTGCGATTCATTTCAGTGAATTGTCAATGCTTTACGGGTCTTTCACTAGGCAAACAAAGAGAATGGTAACTGGCAGGTCTGTCCGTTCGTGCGGTTCACGATCACAAATACACTGACGCCTCGGGAAGGAATCCATGGACGGTGGGTACCACAGCACTCGACCCTCCCGACGCGCTGCTCCTGCTGTATTCTCATCCTGGCCCTCCAGCGCATGTCAGCAAGCCTAAAGCGCTCGCAGCTGGCCAACATTATCGGTATCAACATTCATGTGAACAGGATGGTCGGACTATGGCGGAGTATACGCTGGAGGCGGAGGCGTGACTGCTTCCCATTGATTTGGAGCTAATACATGGGACTACTTTCCGTGGCTCATATAACGAACGGATTTCGACTGCACTTAATAATGGAAGTCGGCTTCCACACTACTTTACACAAAAGTCCAATCGAAATTAAAATTCATTTTTCCCAAAAATAAATCGCAAAAAAAGTCGGTGTGGTATATGTAATTTCATTTGCACTAAACAAAATTTAAACGCCAATGATATGTACAACACTGCAACGGAAAAATTTAGAAAATGTGTGTAACCTATCAGCACAAATTTCTATTCTTGTTCAAAGTATATGCTGAATACGTCCAGGGTCATACAGCAAGTATTTAAATAAGGCCCTGGGATCATATGTGGCCACGTCACACATCTGAAATTATTACTAGTATATGCCCTCGCGTCGAAATGTAAAATGCAGAGACTTGACGAATATACCAAGAATTCTGATATAATTTTTAGGAACGTAAAACTTAATTTGAACACAACAACCGTGAAAGATTGTATTTGTTGGCGATGAAGTACCTTTTCGTATCAGTAAAATTAAATAAAGCAAACACAACTGCGTGGTACGAAATTAAATTTCCGGTATTGTAAGCTAAGAAACTTCCTCTCCTTCCACTGACAATGCGGTCCAGGCACGAATTGAAATACATGCCTCAAAGTTTATATAACAGACTATTTACAGCTGCTGCTTCGTAACATAAGGAATATTAAAAGCCCCTTGGTAACTATATGTACCGCCTGCAGTAACATTAATAAGCTCTGTATTTTCCCACCCAGTAATTATACTTCGTGCGCTTGTCACACTAAGCGCAGATTGCTCAGCTGGTCTTTCAAATGGACACAGACTGTGTTCTCTGTGAGGCAGGAACGGAAGTCTTTGTGATATGCACTTTTATTATATATATATATATATAATCTGGATACACATCAGTCTTTAAATGATTAACAGCGAGGGGTCGCCCCTCCTTTTGGTTTCGGGCGGAGAAGTGGGCAAAGTATCAAGACAGAAAGAGAGAGACAGAACATACGCACTGAAACATCGGTCAAGAGTACTTTATGCTCTTTTGTAACGACTTTTCAAGATCGTGTTTTGGCACACACAAGCTCATAAAGCGTACTTAACAAATAACAGTTCGCTGACTGCGAAAAGTCCACTAACATATTTACGCCTCCTCAGTTCATTCTAAACGTAAATCCTCGACACTTTACACTCACTAGTCAAGGTACACTGCGTCGAATGGTAGCATAACCGTGC
The DNA here is from genome assembly GCA_013340265.1 of Coptotermes formosanus. Taxonomy (NCBI): domain Eukaryota; kingdom Metazoa; phylum Arthropoda; class Insecta; order Blattodea; family Rhinotermitidae; genus Coptotermes; species Coptotermes formosanus. The sequence continues at coordinate 137,162 of BLKM01000292.1, forward strand.
ACAAGGCACTGTAAATGAGGTGGAAGGAAGCAACCGCGTATTAATTTGACGTGCTATGCTGGCAAGTATCTGGTGGGGCTGACAAAAACCACGAAACGCCAGTCAGAACAGTCAATGACCCAACAAAGTTCAGAACAGGAAACATCCCGAATACAAGTCGGAAGCATTACCGTTTGAGCTACCTTGCTCGCTCCCACTCGCTTTACCCCCGGGAAAAACATCTCGGTACTCTTTGACTGGAAGTGCATTCCAGAACCGTTCTGAACTCACAAACTTCGACACACGACGCGTCCCAAACACAAGGAACATAACAGTCAATAAACATATAACTGGGGAGTTTGAAGCCACGGTTAATGTGGCGGACCATGTCTTCAGTTCCTCAGCATGATAAAGTCTATGTTCTGAACACAAATGCCACCCATCGTTTAATGCATAACCGGTTTCAGGAACCGCCTAAATGATTTAATAATAGCCGTGAGAACCGGATGGAATCCTACACTCTGGGCAGTATCTACCTCCCGGAACGTCTTAACTACATACACAATTCTTGCCGTCAGCAGTCTGCCTCAAATACGAATATCTCATCAGCTGTGACGTGATCAACTGGCCCGGAAAACCCGCACCTTATTTTATAAAACCGATATTTTTCTCCACACGTCATACGAATTTACATTCGCATTTTGGGGCCGGGATAGCGCAGTCGGTATAGCGACCCGCTACAGGCTGAACGGTCAGGGAATCGAATCCCTGCGGGGGCGACAAGATGGCCATATCCTGCGGCCGAAACACAGAGAAGCAACGAATAACAAATACTGTGCAACGAATTGGAAGTGAAAGTTTGTGCGTATTGGACAGCTGCACGGAAAAATTATCACATTAAATTTGGAGCCAGCCATCTCTACGAAACCCGTTCAGTAATTCTGATGGCGAATGACAAAGACAGACACGATCCAGAACGTCATAGGCCTGTTCTCAGTCACTACACACTAAAGAATAAATAAAGAAAACTACGAAAGTTTCGTTATCAAAATGTATATACACTCCTTTTCGAAATTTCAAATGCACATCCGATGTTTCAGTTACAATTACAATTTATTGATAATGCTTGCTGGAGATCCATCATGACACAATAAAAAGCCTTTCATCAGTCTCGATGTCCCGACGTTAAGCGTCATTAAAACTAACAAATCAAACTTTCCAAGCCACTGGGTCTAATTACATCGCGCCAAGAAGGGGCAATGAGATGGCAGTGTCACCCACCGCTCAGTGTTCTGTCCACCTTACGTAAGGTATTACTGCCATGCGTTCGCTCCTTAAATTATCACCACTTCCTAGCTCCACATGATAAAATTTTGGGCAGTACTTTGTGCAGTTAACAGCAGGCAATTAGATGCCTGCAGCAATACGTAATATGAAAGGTCTGGTTTCTAATCGTACTAGAAACCCAGGCTTGGCGTTTCTCTATTTCGTTCCGATTTGCTATGGGCCTTTTGATGGGTCTATCTCCCAGTCGCTACCATGTGTCCAAAGGGCTAAATGAAAAATCAATCAGAGCACCGATCCAACCAGAACGTAGACACGATTTTATTCGTGTATTCTTGGTTTATTTAATGAAGCTTTCACTTGCTCAGACTGTACAGAATCAGACGATCGGTGGGCAATTAATTGGACAGGACGCAGAGGAAGCAATCGTGGATTCATTTGAGGTACATGTTCTGTTTCATCATTTGCCTAGAGGGACTGACAAAAACCACCCAATGCCTGGGAACAGCTGCGCTCCGAGCCAAGATTGCACCTGCAGTTCCCCAGTATGGAGTAACAGTGTTGCGTACTTGAGCATGACGTTCGGCACAGTACCGAAGTTTCGTGAAGGACAGGTTACAGTTCTAATATGACGTAAGGCTAACGAATGATAACTGGAACAAAATGCAGAGAAACGGCCGTGGATTGCTACGACAATTTGTCTACAGGTAGGCCTATTTAATCCAAGAAAGAAACTCTGTCAGAATACAGAAATTCGGACGTACCCTTCATAATGCCTCCCGTCCCCCCCTTACGGACATCTGACGCCACTGCAACTTCATGCAGCCATACATTTGTGTTAAGATACATTTTTCGCCGTTTTCTCCGCAAACCAAAAACTGGCCGTCGAAAAGTAAGATACTTACAATAAAACACAATGCTATGTTCTCTTTCCGCTACCGCTAACAACCAAATTCGAGTATTTACAGATCCATAAAATCACATATAAGGAGTCTATTAAACAATCACACGCAAGCAAATAATTAAAAAGAGGCTGCAAACAGAACAAATGTGAATCACCCGATTGTCACTGAGTACGATATAGTAGTACTGCAGCAACGGGCCATTTCTTTTGAGTGACTTTCGAATAAAACCTGGCTTACAGCAAATAAAGATTCGCCATCCCTGGAATTCGAGTCAAAATGCGAATCCCAGGTGCCAGGAATATGGAGGAGTGCCTAAACATAGCACACAAGGACTACGGTGACAAGCACAATAAGCAGGAAGTTTGTCGAACCCTATTATAAGAAAACCTTCGTCAGGTAAGTAGACCAAACTTTACTTCTTTAGAACTACTTTTGAGGACCCAACAACACTCCCGTAAGCAGGACACTCCCACTCCCTTTGCGAAGGTAATTCTACTTCCCTAGCCAAGATATTCCCAGTTCTTCTGACAAGCTGATTCCACTCCCGCAGCCCAGATATTCCCGATCGTTTTCAGCAGCCGATACCACTGTGCTAACCAGAACATTTCCAGTCCATTTGAGAATTTGATACCATTCCGCTTGCCAGGGAATTCCCGATCCTGCTGACAAGCCAATACCTTTACGCTAGCCAAGAAATTCCGGTCCTTTCAGAACCTGACATCATTCCGCTGGACAGGATATTCCCAGTCCTTTTGAAAAGGTGATACAAATCCGCTAGCCAAGATATTCCCAAGCCTTCTGAAAAGGTAATATAAGTCCGCTAGCCAATATTCCCAATCATTTTGAAAAGGTGATACGAACCCGCTAGCCAAGGCACTCCCACTCCTTTTGAAAAGGTCATACAAATCCGCCAGCCAGAGCATTCCAAATCCTTTTGAGATTTTGACACCAATCCGCTAGCCAGGAAATTCCCGGTCCTGTTGAAAAGCTGATACCGCTCCGCTAGCCAAGATAGTCTCAATTCTTTACGGCATAGGCTGCAGTTTTACACCAGCCTGTTAATGCACCCTATCCTCAACCAAAAAACAGAACTTATATCGGCATTTCCTATTTCCTCCAAACCCTTTCAATATTATTAACTAACCCACACCCATGTGAAGGCTGCCCTTCACGTCTTGCAAAATGCATACCCCACACACTCCGTTCTCCTACCCGTGATAGCACAAACAAAATTTAAGATCTGAAGTTCTCGCGCCATAAGCAGGTCTATTAATATTACATTATTCTGGGAGATATGACGGTGTGCATTTTTGTAGAGAGGCACCAAATTTTCGGTGAAATCTACTGCCTTCATCTTCTAGCCTCAAGATGGAAATAGCTGGTTCCTCCGAAAGGCAATTATTTAACTAGCACTTACACGCTGTCGCTAGCCAAAAGGTCGCAGTCCTAATTATATTTGCTTCAGAGTATAAATTATAAGGTACTATTCATGAAACATCTTCTACGCTTCTGCTAATTCCTCTCTTACATCCATACACTACTCGGCATCCTGCTCCCGAGCTCTTGATAACTACCTAAGAAATATATTCTGGTGCGTTCAGTCCGAACGCTATGGTGTACAATAACATGTGCGTCCAGTGTATTTCTCACAAGCATTTGTAGAACGTAGGGAAAGTCGGAGTCAGAGTGCTGCAATTATGCCGTTGATGCAGACGGGGTGTTGGCATCCCGACCACCATGTTTCACTGTCTCCCCCTCCCCCTCCAAACCCGCCGCTGCACCGTAAACCGAAAGCGCTGTGGATCTCGCTCCTGCTCTGATGGGTTCGTTCACTAGCGAGTTCTAGTTCACAAACAAAGAACTGCTACAACTCGGAATATGACTGAAACGTTAATGGCAGATGCCAAATCAATCGGTCAGGTCCAGGCAGCCAGTAAAGCAACCCCTGCAGCGTACTACATAACCAATTCCAGGGACTGGAGCCGTATATTGCAGTTCCGTCGTTCAAACCAACACTGTGCAGCTCGTTAGAGAGAGACAACAGGTACGATAAATGTATGCATCTGAGCCATCTACACGCAGGAATAACGAAACTTTAGAAATAAGACTGCAACAGCCTCCAACCACGAAATACGAAAAACCGTGTAGTTTTGTAAATGTAATGGGGGGGGGGGGGGGAACCCAGTGCTCAATCAAGAGCAGTGCCCTAAAGGTATATGGGGGAATGGAGGTACAGAGCCGAGCACTTTCAACCATAGCATTATATGGAGGCGAATGGTCAGAATGCTTTGGGACCTGAACACCAATTCTATTTTTCCAAACTGTCACCACCTACTTCGCACTACAGTCAATTTTTTTTCTCACAAAATTTCACACGTCGTTTCATACGTAATACACCGTACCACCTCGAGGAGAGAAATCCTCACGCTTCCCAGGCACGTGTCTTGCTCGTGTTCCTACAAGGCCACAACTGCACGCACACACACACACACACACACACACACACACACACACACACACACAC